>JAIUZE010003289.1:31737-48958 GCA_022085475.1 Heliosperma pusillum | reverse complement strand
TTTACTTTTGTATTTTCTTATATGTACGTTAAAGGTGATATGGCTGGGAGAACCCGGAGTTACTCCCCACTGACTGTGGCGTTCATGTGTTTCATGAATGAACAGGTTGCTTGCATGGATTGACTTTTTGGATATGATATTTTGGGGTTCGGGTGTGAGCTAGCGGGCGTTGTCCCTGGAAGTTTTCACCTCTAGACGATATTAGCTAGTTTTGCTAAACACTTGTTCTTTGCTAGCATTTTAAGAGACCCCGTCTCTTTATTGTATATTCCGTACTTAGTTTGTAATATTTTGACACTCCTCGTCTTATTTAACTTGCATGTATAAAAGTTTTTAAAAAACTACCTACTTCCGCATTATAATTCACATGCTTGTTTGATTTATTATTCCGCATTCGCGAGGGTTGTCACAAACATCACAAAAAGCAATAAAGAAACGACATTTAATTAAATATGTTTAATATCAATACAAAATCCCAAACAGATAGCATACCATCTGACCAAATAATTTAACTCAATACTGAAACTAATAACACTAGCCAATACTTTTTAACATAATGGAAGACCACTAAATTTCTCAACTCCAACTGACACGCGGAAGTTAGACTCAATCAGGTGATCCCATCTCAATCTCATCGCATAGCGAACGATTACTTGCAATCACCTGCTCACCATTCCCCAATGGATCATAGCAGTTTTGTAAAGAGTAGAAGGGTCAGTATTTGCATATACCGACCAACGTACATGATAAGCACAAGGGAAAGAGAAACCATAGGGCCACCGCAGCGGACACCTCGGTAGACTCAGGTTATTAGCCTGCTCTACAAAACCACCTATTGACCCTGGACCGCAGCCACAAGCGTCAACAACCCCTCTCACCGCAGCGATAGAACCCAGATCATTAATGTGCACATCCCCCGCGTGGCGGGATAACCACGGGGGCGAACTCGGGCTGTAATCCGTCTCCCAACGGAATCACCAAATCATAGTAACCATAGTAACATAGTAACCATTGTCAACAACCCAAAACCCGAACTCCATCAACACCATCATCAATCATATAACAAGAATCATAACCTCTTATCACATCAATTAGTAATTCAGCACTGAGTAGGTGTTGGAGTAGGTGTCCTCCACAATAGTGCGCCACATAATAAATCTCATTAAGGAATATAATTGGGATATTTATTAACTATATATATATATATATGATTAATCAGTTGATTATCGTAAATCAATAACGGTTGACTGACTAGAGTTTGACGTTATTGTCGTATAACGGCAGTGATCAACTGATCCCTTTCGGTCACACCTATAGGATGGAATCCAAATAGTAACTAATTATTTGTATATGATACAGTTGATTAGTCCATTACATATATTTGATATGTACGAGAGTTTATTGTTAGAAATTGAGTTAAGAACTCAAATTCGATTAAGTTTATTTCTCAATTATGCGATAATTGACTAATAAATTTATATCTTATTTTAATATGATTAAATAAGATCTAACTTAGTAATTAATCGTTAATTTACTAAATTAGTTGAGGTTTTACATATATTTTGAGGTAGAGGTAAGTAGTTAATTATATTTACAAGGAGTTGTAAAATAAATTAACTAAGCATTGTAGGACCCATTATATATTGATATAATGGTAAAATATCACTTAAATGTTAAGTACATATTGTTTATTAATTTGTGTCATATAATTGTTATATGATCAAATTAACACTTAATTATATAAGATAATTAAGCATATGATTAATAAGTATTTGTGGGACAAATATCAAAAATCAAAATGGACCATATAAGGCCACAAATATCAAAATGGACCATAAAAGGCCAACTACACTCCACCACCTTGCATGAGAATAAAATAAGAACAAAAATCATCTACAAAGGCTTGTAGAGGGTCGGCCATGTGCCTTTAAATAGGCCATTTGTTGTTCATTTTTCCTCTCTAATTCAGTCTTGATTTTCCTTCTACATCTCTCTAAAACTTCAACCTCTCACTAAACTCTCATAATACTAATATTTTCTAAGTATTACTAGTGTAGTAATAGATACTAATATTAGTAGTATTTTATCTATCTTATTATCTAGTTAATAATAAGATTAGATTATATGGTATCATCTTGGTGCAACTTAAAGGAGGTCTTCTACTTTGGAGATTGTTCTAGGATCATCCTTGATAATAGCTCAAGATCAATAAGAAGGAGTTCTTATTGTGCCCTTATAATTTACATTTCAATGTGAGGAATTTTCTTCTTTTATATAATGTCTTTATATTTGCATACATGTTACATAGATCATTAAACACTAAATTAACAAGTAATTTAGTAAATAATTAGAGGAGTCTAATTAAGGTCTATGGACTTTCATTAGGGAAATCCTATGATAAGTGAATATTTGTATGGTTTTAACCCCCAATTTAGCTCGGTTTTGTATGTCATTTGTGCTTTTTTAAGCCACTTTATGAGCTAATATCGTCTTGTGACAACCCTCGCGAATGCGGAAATATAAAACATACAAGCATGTGAATTATATAGCGGAAATATGAAGTTTTTAAAACTTTTATACATGCAAGATAGATAAAACGAGGAGTGTCAAAATATTACAAACTAAGTGCGGAATATAACAAAGAGACGGAGTCTCTCAAAATGTTAGCAAAGAACAAGTGTTTAGCAAACTCGCTAATTAACGACTAGAGGTGAATCTTCCAGGGACAACGCCCGCTAGCTCACACCCGAACCCAAAATAGCATAAGCAAAAAGCCATCCATGCAAGCAACCTGTTCATTCATGAAAAACATGAACGCCACAATCAGTGGGGAGTAACTCCGGGTTCTCCCAGCCATATCACATTAAACGTACATAGAAGGAAATACAAAAGTACAATCATGCATATATGAATATACATGTGAGATACGATAAGGATAGATAGGCAATTCAATAAATAATGATAAGAGCATATGGAATACAAATCCGAATCCATCATGTTATTCAAAGACTCGGGGAAGACACTCTTAGGCAACCGAATACGCTCACTAGGGCTTACATCTCACCGTTAGCGGTATAAGTTTGATAAGATTGAGACTCGACAAACAAACCAAGCCAAGTCAATGCGATGATCACAATAAATTCAACATATTATCATCCATTCACGAACCAATACATTGACGGTGCCCAATCATGCAATGACCATGAATAATATCATGAAATCACGCATTCAAGAACGACGACACAAGACGACATCTCTCACGGTAAATGAAACGCACTAGCACGTGTACATGGCAAGTATGATTAACAGGCATCCACGGGATAAACATTTCCCTGAACTCATACACGATCAACATTTCGTATATGTAACTAATTTTCCTCCTGGTAGAACGACGATATAAATACCCGGTCCTAGTCTAAATCTGGCCAGAATCCCGAAATCACATTTCCCGGTTCGACATGCGATAAACGTTTCGCATCCAAGACTCGGTCTTACACATGACGCCGAGTACCCCAAATTCGGTAGATCAATTCACGAAAGAGGCGGAAAAGAGCACAAGCCTCATAACAAGCGGTACGCTACATGCAAATAACACCACCTCGCAAGTACACAACATTTGACGGCCGGGTCGATCAACGCATAGCGTTCAACTCCCAACAACGTCGTCGTATGCCCACTAACACATGCATTTAAGCAGTAGGATACCTCCCCGTTCCGACATTCCAGCCTTACGAACGTGGAGGTAGCCAAGGGAATGAGAGTACAAAGCACAAGACAAAATAGTGCTCAAACCGTATCATTTGTAAAAACCGACTCAAAGTGGGACATACCAAAAACCGTCACAAAACATGAGAATAGGGAATCATATAAGTTTAAATATGATAAACATGAGTCAATACATGATAAATAAGCATTAGAACAAGTTTATGAAGCATAATGAATAAAAAACATAGATACCTCTCCAAAACAACGTTGTTTGGAAACCAACGAAAACAAGGGTCCACTTCAAACGATCATAACTAGAGTTCTATACATGCAAATGCAGAAATTCCAAATGGAGGTGATAGCTTAACCTCTTACTGTTCCAACGCAATTTCACAAGCCCAAAACAAGCAAGTAACGAAGGAGATATGATCATTTTACGAAAAGGGGTCAGGGCAGGAAAATTGCACTCGGCAGCGAGTGACGCTGCCTGCGTCACCACGACGCAGCCTGCGTCCTATTCGGACAGGTACGAGTCACACAAATCTCCACAATTTCACTAAGGCATAACACAAATATCATCTATCATCACAATTCATCAATTCTCATATCAATTATCAACTAACAACAACCATCATCAACAACACAATTCCTAAAATTACTAATCATATTCTAAATACGATTTCTAACATGGAAAACACATTAAAACACGTAAATGATATCGAGTAACCCTTCACCGTTACCTTTTCGCGTCTTTAAACGGTTTCTAAACCTTCCTAGTCTCCACCTACATACAATTAGATAATAAAAGATGAATATCATTCACCTTGAGAAAGACGGATAATTTAAAAAGCGAGAAAGACGGTAATTTTATTACCAATACGGATAGAGGAAGCTAAGAGGGGAAGAATAAGACGAACTTACGTGAATTTAAGCAAAGAACGAATGAGCTACGATGATTTTAAGATCGGAAAGATTATGGAGGCAAGGGTTTGGTTTTGCTTAAGGAAGAAGTAAGGTTGAATTTGTGTTTGTGTGAATGAGAAATAGGATAAGGGAGTATGAGTATGTATGAGGAAAAAGTCAAGAAAAGTCAAACTCGCCTTAAGACGGGATTCTCATGGAATCTTGCGGAAATTCCAAATACGAACTCGGAAATTCTAAATTCGACTCGGAACATAAAATTCTATATTAAAACTTAAATTTGCTGAAAATTATCCGTAAAATATTTTCACTAGAAAAATAGGGTACATTTCCGGGTGTTACAATCACCCCACCTTTTAAAAAGTTTCGTCCTCGAAACTTGAGAGTAGAAAACAAAAGTATCAAGGACAAGAATCGGTTTTAAAAAAAATTAACAAGAAAGCTTTTACAAGGAAACATTTATGAAACGAGGTTCTTCTCGAAAATGGTTTAAGGAGAATTTTCATAAGTGTGAAACTTTACTTACGGATCTCAAGAGTGCCCGTCGCGAACGAGAACTCAAATTATCCAAATCAAATTAAAGTCGAAATAGTGAAATCGAAAATCAAACAAACGTTAGTAAGTGCAAGACTAGTTATCAGACGTCTCCAATAACAAGTGCAAACATCCAACCAAACGCAAAAATCCAAATATAAAAGCGAAAGAAATCTATTTTCTCCAAAAAGGAGGTACAAAAACCATCTTTAGACTTCTTTGAAACGTTAATTTAGAAATATAATATGAAAATTTGAAGGTTTTCTCAAAGATAAAAATTAAATAACAAGACATTACACGTACATAGAGTGACTCGAACATCAAGTTCACAATTCACGATAACAAAATATATACAAAACACGCAAAAACAAAACAAATCGAATTCTTAGGGATAGGAAGATTAAGATAAAGTCGGCAGGACGATCTACAAGAATTCGACATCACTAACTCTACAAATAAACCAAATCCTCAAGAGAATGCAATTTACCCACTTTGCAACTCATCATTTTCAATCATTAGAATTCCTACTGAAATCCTTCATAACCACGAGACCTCAAGTCATCAACATAACCATTCAAACCTAATTAGCATCGACTAGGGTCCATAGATTGCAATCTGCAGGAGAGGTCCTTTAACGTAATATAAAATCCTTAGATTCATCAAACTCTATCTGAGACCACTAATCAAAGAAATCTCATCTTAGGGGACCATATCTACTAACAACCACACAGTGAACGGTACTTACCATAAAATCCTCTGATCCAATCTATTCCAAAATTCATTACCATGAACTTTCTCATTCTCGAAAATCAAAACACAATCCACGCAACCAAACATAATTATCTAAGATCCAACTAGCCTCATCCAAAGTCTCCCGACAAGGACATCTGAGAAAGTACATGAGTGACCCGTGTCATGTTCTTGAGGCTGAGACTATCGAGCTAGATGAGGCACTCACTTATGTTGAAGTGCCAAAGAAGATCTTGGATTGGAAAGTGCGCAAGACCCAGAATGGAGAGACGACGTTGTTAAAGGTGTTATGGTGTAACCATAATGTTGAGGAAGCAACTTGGGAACATGAAGCTGCAATGAGGGTGAAGTACCCGCATATGTTTACAGAGGTATGTTGGGTTACGAGGGCGTAACCTTGTTTTTAAGGGGGGAAGGAGGTAGTTGCATTTTGTTGGTTATGTCACGTTTATGTTGACAGGTGGGCAATATGCATGTTGTTGGAGCTGTATCCTTATGTCATATGTTATGTGTTGTTGTCATAGGGTATGTGTTGTGTTGTTGTAGTGTTGGCCTGGGTTTTGTGTTGTTGTTGGTAGGGTGTCTGTGTGGTAGGAGTATGAGTTGTGAACTTTAAGGATGAAGTTCGATCTTAAGGAGGGAAGACTGTAATACTCCGTAGTTCTATATGTTAGGGGACTCGGTCGAGTAGGAATTACTCGACCGAGTATATAGTGTACTCGGCCGAGTATAGGCTACTCGACCATGTGAAATTGGCTGGTGTCTTTTGGGTGGTTCTGATCTCGGCCGAGTGCCATCGACACTCGACTGAGTAAGTTGTACTCGACCGAGTACATATTGTACTTGACCGAGTACGACGGTTTTCGGGGTTAGGTCGGACGAGTGATTAAAGGGTTATTATGAGGAATTAGTTTCATAATCAGTTTTACGCTTTCATAATTACAAACCCTAGTTTCCAAATCCTCTCTAATTCCTCAAGGAGCCTTTGATCATCTCGTGCTGGATTCAATTGTTTGCATTGCCTTGATTGATTACCTTGGTAAGTATGCCTGCTTATGATTCATTTGTGATAATTGGAGTAACCCTAATTGAATTGGGGTAAAGGGAATGAACTTTGTGTTGATTATATGATTGTTGATTGTTTTAGGGGGGACTTCATAGAAGAACGCTTCTGATTACTTGTGCTATTTGCGGATTTTCAATAAGGTAGGATGATCGTGCTTGTCGCGAGCTCGATACAAAGATAAATTACCCAGACTAGGCTAATAACAAATTAATGTAATTAGGGAAGTAGGGGTCGATCCTCAGGGAGATGGTGTTTCCTATAGAATGTGAAATGTCTCGCAATTTGGTCTTATCTAAAGAATATCTGGGTTTTGGGATTTTGATATCTAAACTAATATAAAGCATAAATGAAAACAAAATAAAAACAAATGAAAAAAATAAAGCAAGTAATGAAAAGCATCTAGGGAAGTAGGTTCACACATGTAGATTGACATATTGATGAAATTGGATATGGAACATGCAAATAACTCATTGTGAGTTCGTAAGAATGATGTGTTCATTACAATCATAGATCAGATGGTCTAGCAGGCTTTTTAGGCGATTTACTAGGTCTTAATCCACCATGTCATGCTTTGTCTATTCAATTCGCGTATCTCTACCTTGGAAAAGAACTCCATTTTAGTCGATGATTTCCGGCCAGAAATCGTTAACAATCGTTACAATCCAAACATGCATAGACACAACGGTTTAAAGGCACAATTTCTTTTATCCAATTAACATCTTTTAATCAATCTAACATGGCTACCCTACACCCTAGAAAGGTGACTACTTACTCATGATAATGTCTAAATCTAAAATGATATTAACAAGAACTAGGATAGACATGTTTATTTGATTTTGACAATAATCTAAGACTCTCTATGTGGCGATAATAACGACGCTATTTGACAAACTAAGAAATGAAACTACGATTATAACAACATGAAAATGAATCTAAGATAATATGTAAAGAGAATAATAATTAAATGGAAACCAATAAAGACATTTAAACGAAAGATAAAGTAGGAGTACCTATATGACGATCAATGATGATAATGATAACAATAATAGAAAATCCTTGCACATAATAAACGATCCACCAATTACAACGCTTGAACCACACAAAGGAGATTACAAGGATGAAATTCTTATTGATCTAAGCTAATGTTTTGATATGGAAAGGACATAAATAAACTAAGAACAAAAGACAAAAGAAGAAAATGATCTAAACTAGAAAGACTAAACTAAAGAGAAAATGTAAGAAGAGAAGAGAAGAGGATTGTAAGATGGATGATTTGAGAAGAGGGGCTAGAGCATCTATTTATAGTATTAGGGTTTCGTGGAGAAGAGGTCGGGCATTAAACACATAGGACAAAAGTAGGAAGTAGAAGCCGTCATGCTCGCCGCAGCAGACATCCCCGATCGGGTACACACTTACACGATCGGGTAAGTGGGCATCTAGAAGTATTTGACTAACGTTTCATATTCCTTCGCTTTTACTTGACTTCCATCATCCCCCTTGACCTCTTCAATCGGATTTGTTGATAGGGTTTGATGTAAAGCGATTAATTCTTCCGCCTAATTGATTGATCTTCCGACAACTTCAAAACTGTCTTTGCTTCTTCTCTCTTTTGAATTAGTGAACCTTCTTGAAATGCCTTTCACTTGGTCAAGCTTTCTTCTTCAAATCGTCGGGTTCTAGGCAAATGCTCGGGAATATAGAAAAAGGGCGTAGAAACGTCACTTTCCCTACAAAACATGTTAGAACATAGGAATTCACCTAGAAGACTGTAACACCCGGAAATGTACCCTATTTTTCTAGTGAAAATAATTTACGGATACTTTTCAGCAAATTTAAGTTTTAATATAGAATTTTATGTTCCGAGTCGAATTTAGAATTTCCGAGTTCGTATTTGGAATTTCCGCAAGATTCCATGAGAATCCCGTCTTAAGGCGAGTTTGACTTTTCTTGACTTTTTCCTCATACATACTCATACTCCCTTATCCTATTTCTCATTCACACAAACACAAATTCAACCTTACTTCTTCCTTAAGCAAAACCAAACCCTTGCCTCCATAATCTTTCCGATCTTAAAATCATCGTAGCTCATTCGTTCTTTGCTTAAATTCACGTAAGTTCGTCTCATTCTTCCCCTCTTACCTTCCTCTATCCGTTTGGTAATAAAATTACCGTCTTTCTCGCTTTTTAAATTATCCGTCTTTCTCAAGGTGAATGATATTCATCTTTTATTATCTAATTGTATGTAGGTGGAGACTAGGAAGGTTTAGAAATCGTTTAAAGACGCGAAAAGGTAACGGTGAAGGGTTACTCGATATCATTTACGTGTTTTAATGTGTTTTCCATGTTAGAAATCGTATTTAGAATATGATTAGTAATTTTAGGAATTGTGTTGTTGATGATGGTTGTTGTTAGTTGATAATTGATATGAGAATTGATGAATTGTGATGATAGATGATATTTGTGTTATGCCTTAGTGAAATTGTGGAGATTTGTATGACTCGTACCTGTCCGAATAGGACGCAGGCTGCGTCGTGGTGACGCAGGCTGCGTCGTGGTGACGCAGGCAGCGTCACTCGCTGCCGACAGCAATTTTCCTGCACTGACCCCTTTTCGTAAAATGATCATATCTCCTTCGTTACTTGCTTGTTTTGGGCTTGTGACATCCCGTTGGAACCGTAAGAGGATAAGCTATCACCTCCATTTAGAATTTCTGCATTTGCATGTCTAGAACTCTAGTTATGACCGTTTGAAGTGGACCCTTGTTTTCGTTGGTTTCCAAACAACGTTGTTTTGGAGAGGTGATCTATGTTTTTATTCATTATGCTTCATAAACTTGTTCTAATGCTTATGTATCATGTATTGACTCATGTTTATCATATTTAAACTTATATGATTCCCTATTCTCATGTTTTGTGACGGTTTTTGGTATGTTCCCACTTTGAGTCGGTTTTTACAAATGATACGGTTTGAGCACTATTTTGTCTTGTGCTTTGTACTCTCATTCCCTTGGCTACCTTCCCGTTCGTAAGGCTGGAATGTCGGAACGGAGAGGTATCCTACTGCTTAATTGCATGTGTAGTGGGCATACGACGACGTTGTTGGGAGTTGAACGCTATGCGTTGATCGACCCGGCCGTCAAATGTTGTGTACTTGCGAGGTGGTGTTATTTGCATGTAGCGTACCGCTTGTTATGAGGCTTGAGCTCTTTTCCGCCTCTTTCGTGAATTGATCTACCGAATTTGGGGTACTCGGCGTCTATATTGTAAGCCCGAGTCTTGGATGCGAAACGTTTATCGCATGTCGAACCGGAAAATGTGATTTCGGGATTCTGGCCATATTTAGACTAGGGGACCGGGTATTTTTACGTCGTTCTACCGGAGGAAATTTAGTCGACATATACGAAAAGTAGCATCGTGTATGAGTTCAGGGGAATGTTTATCCCGTGGATGCCGTTAATCATACTTGCCATGTACAGTGCTAGTGCGTTTCATTTACAGTGAGAGATGTCGTCTTTGTGTGTCGTCTTTGAATGCTGATTTCATGATATTATTCATGGTCATTGCATGATTGGGCACCGTCAATGTATTGGTTCGTGAATGGATGATAATATGTTGAATTATTGTGATCATCGCATGACTTGGCTTAGTTTGTTTGTCGAGTCTCAATCTTATCAAACTTATACCGCTAACGGTGAGATGTAAGCCCTAGTGAGCGTATTCGGTTGCCTAAGAGTGTCTTCCCCGAGTCTTTGAATAACATGATGGATTCGGATTGTATTCCATATGCTCTTATCATTATTTATCGAATTGCCTATCTATTCTTATCGTATCTCACATGTATATCTATATATGCATGCTTTACTTTTGTATTTCCTTATATGTACGTTTAATGTGATATGGCTGGGAGAACCCGGAGTTACTCCCCACTGATTGTGGCGTTCATGTTTTTCATGAATGAACAGGTTGCTTGCAATGGATGTGCTTTTGCTTATGCTATTTGGGTTCGGGTGTGAGCTAGCGGGCGTTGTCCTGAAAGATTCACTAGTAGTCTAAATTAGAGTTTGTTAAACGTGGTTTTTTGCATTTTTGAGAGACTCGTCTCTTTTTTTATTCGCACTTAGTTTGTATATTTTTAACTCCTCGTTTTATTATCTTGATGTATAAAAGTTTTAAAAACTTCTATTTCCGCTATATAATTCACATGCTTGTATGTTTTATATTTCCGCATTCGCGAGGGTTGGCACAGTGGTATCAGAGCTTTATCGCTCCCGACGCACACACGTGAACCCTAAACTTAAAATACTTGACCTTGAAATAATCAATGAGAGATGGGTAGACTTAAGGACCTAAGGTGGTAGTCTTTGGTGTACTTGATGTTTGCTAGGTTCTAACTTGTTTGTTGATTGTGTTGAGTGATGTTATGTTTGTTTGTATCTACCGTTTTGAGGTGGATCATTGTGTTACTTAGAAGAAGTATCCTCTACCAAAGATTGAAGATTTACAAGCCTAATTCAAGTGTATTTCTTCCTCATCTATGAATTCTATCGTCCTTAATGTATTATGCTCTCTTCCTTCTATCTAGGTGCCTCTTTCTCTTCCAACTTGGTTGACTCTTGGAAATTAATCTTGATAGTTTCCTCCATCTTACCATTGGTATCCTTACCTTCCTCTTGTAACATTTTTATGGATGTCATACCCATTTGTTTGTGGTATATTATACTTGGTCGGAAGAACTTTGAACTTTGTGGAATATTAGTGGTTGTTAGAAGAAATTGGTGATTTGAGGAAAATGGTGTAGATCTAAATTCACCCTATAGTGGTGATTGGTTGTATCTCTAAGAAAGGGTGGTAAGATAAGTTCGATGATTTTAATGCTAAATGCTTGCCATGACTCATGTGTGAATAGTTCATGATATTCGATGGTGTAAGGTTGAATGAGTTGGCTATAACTTCTTAACTCATTAGTAATTTAGTCTTTTGGACTTAGAAATTTAGTATTGTTTTGAAGACCATGCTTATGATAGGTCTAATTGGTGTAAATAGGATGCTTTGAATGATATCTTGAGATGCGAAATACTTTTGAGGTTAAGTGACGTCTTGTGGTTTCCTATGGTGTGTTTGTGAATATAGGCTTGGTGGAAAAGCATTTGGCTATAGTTCTTGGATTTAAAGATATGATCTTATCTTATGGTATCGGAGACTCATTTGAATTAGTAAGATTTCGTTGTAAGTTGAACCATCTTATTTGAGGATTATAGATATGAGCGAGATTCGATGATGTGATCTATGATGGAAATACCTTGGGGCGTTAATGATGATGTTTGACTTGAGGTTGTACTTTGTTAATAATGAACTCGTGGGCTATATGATGTTGATAATGAAGTTTTGTTCGGTGTTCTACCTTGTGGCCGTAGGAGTTGAAAAGAGATTAGTATGGAGAATTCCTTATTGGTTCTTCGGTTTTTGAAACCTTTGGGAATGTGTCAAATTATGGAATTGAGAGAATGTTACTATGCTTGAGTTGCAATTCCGCAATTGGGAATCCGTGTTATATGAAAGGGTGGATGAATTGGGTTGTAATCGATTTGTTAAATCTCAGTGTACCTTACTTTGATGATTTGTGGTACGATGGTCCCTTGTAAGAGACCTTTGTTATTGAGATGATTTGCTTTGCTATCGCCCTGAGTTTGAAAAGGGAATTTTGTGGATTAAACCTTAAACCTTTTTCTCGTGCCATTATCCCTTTCCATTTCCTTTCATGCAAGTTCCTACTAAGCCCGATTCCTAGGAAATTGTTTTCTCTTATCTCTTCCTTTGCTTGGCTACCTTCATAGCTATATCTATCCAATATCTAGCTTTTGCCTCCCTGCCTTTAGCATTCCTCTAATTTTCGTCCGATCTTATCGCGTTCGTGTTTCCCTCAAAATATCCTATCGTTTCCAATGTCATGGTGTCATTGTCTTTCCTCTTGTGAGATGATTAGGTTGTTAGCTAGCTTCGTGCTGATTTTGATCATGAATAGGATTGGGATTTAAACCTTAGGATGAATCTGTTGGTGGTATTGTACTCTCTTGGTGGCTTCATTTATTGAGCTTGCTAGTGTAGTGCTATTTTGGGAAACAAGTTGAGCGTGATGATATTCGTTGTTGTTGAGTATTATATCGGTTGCTTGGGATATCATTTGGGAATTAGATGTCTCTAATTGGTGGATCCTAAAAGAGACTTTGCTTTAGGGTAATTGAGTTGGTACCCAAAGCTTGAGGAGTATTGTCATAAATGAAAATCGATTCATTTTGAGTTTTAGATGAACTGGATGATTTGAATGGTTGTCTGATTGCCAAGTAATTGGTCATTTGTGGTTTGGAACTAGTAATTCTCTTTTATTCTTAAGGAATCATAGTTTGAGATTGAGAAATGTTCGTTGCAAGCTTTTGATAGTGAGTGCTCAGTTGTTATGGATTATAGAGATAGAATGGTGAACCCATTTATCTTGAGAATTAGTAACATCCATAGTTTGCATTTGTGACTATTTATATTTGAGGCTTCGAGCGTAGTAATGATCGAATTAAGGATGATATGGCACATTAAAGAATCCATGTGTTTATTGACCTACCAATTTGACCAACTCAACAATAATCAATTTTAATCAACTTAATTAATCGATCGTTCCTCTTGCGAGGGCACTTTCTTTACATTCGAGTCGAGATGTCGCTAAATCGATAACTTTAGTTCATATCTCGTTTCGTCAACATGTAAGTCTGAGGGTGTTTAATCCCATCTTTTTATTTTATTATTTTATTTCATCTAATGTATGATTCATGTCGGATCTATGTCAAAATCGTTTCAAACCTTTTCTTTAGTCTTTCTTTTATTCTTATTACATATTATTTAGTTCTTCACTTAAAGCCCTAATAATCAATATTAGTGGGTTTTTTGTCATCTATCAAAAATTTTATCTTTAGAGGTTAGATCCGTCTATATTTAGTCTCTAGATTCGTCTTTGATATAATTAGTATAATTTAATCTGTTAAATCACTTAAATTCGACTTGTAGATCATTAATAAACCGTAAATCACCAACAAACACTAACTGTTTGCGATCCTCGCTTCACAGCTAGAACCCAACTCAGGAACAGACGCACAGATTGCAACGCCTCTTCCAGATGACGCACCTCCTGCTGCGTCTGTTCTGGGCTGGTTTCTATCTTGGAACTTTCTGGTTCGCTTTGACGTAGTTTGATTAGTAATTAACTGACTAATATTCGTATTATCACTGCTAATCTGATTTAGTTTAGTTTCATTAATTCTTTTCTTTATTTCAATTAATCTTTCAAACATATTTCCGACATAGATCCCGTGATCATTGTAATCAATTGTAATATTTCTTTTATAGTTCTATTTAATCATTGTATGATTTAATTACTTGTGTTCTCATATGCCAATCAATCTAAAAGAACTTCGTAATACGTACCCTCACCCCTTACTCCAGATCTCTGTGAACATCCGTGTTCATTGGCATCCACGAGAGTCATTCTAGACATAGAATGCTAAGGGTAACGAAATCTTGGTGTTCATGTCATTTCTTTGTGTCTTGACATGGCATAAAGTATTCGAACGGTTCCAACTTCCCACAAAAGTTGGTGGCGACTCCACAAATGCGTGTTTTCACGCTTGTCCCTCGTTTCTTCAGCCGTGGTATACCGTGCACCACAATTTTGGAAAGGATCACGAAACCCGTGTATCACAACCTTCAAAAGGAATTTGTCACCAACTTGAAACTCGACATCTCTAAGATGAAGATCCGCATAGCTCTTCTGGCGATCATGTGCTGCTTTCATCTTTTGACGAATCAACTTTACTTGTTCGATCATGTCCTGAACCATCTGGGGTCCAAGAATTACCGCCTCAGAATTGTCATCCCATAAAACCGGGCTGCTGCATCTCCTCCCATACAAAGCCTCAAACGGTGTCATCCCAATACTAGAATGATAGCTGTTATCGTAAGAGAACTCTATCAAATCCAGCTTATCTTCCCAACTCCCACCAAAAGATAGCACACAAGCCCTCATCTAAGGTCATGATCATTCTCTCAGTCTGGCCATCCGTCGCTGGGTGAAATATTGTACTCATCTTTAACGTCGTCCCCATCAACTCTTGCAGTTCCTACCATAATCTAGAAATGAACCTCGTTTCACGGTCAGAGACGATATCACTAGGCACCCCATGCACTTTCACCACATATTTCCTATAAACCAACGCAAGCTCGATCTTACTCCAGGTATCCTTCATAGGTACGAAATGGGCGGATTTGGTCAACTGATCCACAATCCCCCAAATCATGTTATTCCCCTTCTGCGATCTCGGAAGTCCCACTACAAAATCCATGGATATAGACTCCCACTTCCACTCTGGCACCTCTAAGGACGGAATCGTACCCTGCGATCTCCTTTGCTTCCCTTTGACCCGCTAACATACTAAACATCTAGCCACAAAGTCAGCTACCTCTTTCTTCATCCTCGGCCACCAAAAAGTTTTATTCAAATCCTTATATAACTTATCCCCACCCGGATGAACCGAATAAGGAGTACAAAGAGCTTCAGTCAGTATCACCTTCTTCAACTCTGGATTACTCGGTACACACCAACGACCCTCAAATCTCAAACTCCCATCACCATGAATCGAAAACCTAGGAGTAGTACCCTCCTCTGCTCCCTTCTTCCACTGCTGAATCTTCGAATCCTCTAAATACTTACTCCTAATATTATCATATAACTCAGGCTCAATCATCAGATCTGTTGGACCTATTTTATAGTTTTGATAATGACATGTATTTACTTGATAATGTGCTTTACTTAATATATCATATGCATGTAATTGTGTGCTTTAGTCTTATCATAGCTAACAACAATTACAAGAAATAAGATCAAAGTTATAGAAGTTTTCGGCATAACTTTGAAGCATTCTGTGAGACAAAGTTATAGGAGCTTGAGGTATAACTTTGAGGTTTATATACAAAGTTATAGCTACCTTGGTTATAACATTGAAGAAACAATTCAAGCAAGATCTACTTCAAATAACACAAGACTCAAGATGGAGGGTCTTTGTGATCAAGATGAAGAGATGATCCGTATACTGAAGATCTTTGTGAAGATTAGATAGTATAGGTCGTCATTCGGTAACTATTCCATTAGAGTGATTTGTAAGATTGTAAAGTTATTACTCACTTATAACTTTACATACTAAAGTTCAAAGTTATAGCTTTAACCTATAACTTTGGATGATAAAAGTTCAAAGTATTTTTATATGTATCAAAAGTTTTAATAGATGTTGTATTTATGAGATTCTGTTGGTTAGTCATACAACTTATGAGTTGTCATGCATGCTACCTAGGGTTTCTAATACATTCTATCTCAATTTGTTGTTAACCTAATAAGCCCACCTAGTGGTTGTGCCACCTAGGGTTTCGTGAAACCTAGGATTTTTGCCTCCTAGGTTGCTTGCTCCTAGGGTTTCGTGGTGATGAGGATTTTGGCCTCTATAGGCACGTTTCCTTGTTTACCTTAAACTAGGATTCTAATAATATCGTTACAACAGTATTTTGAGATATTAAAGATAAATATCTTTCTTAAAAAGAAAGCTAGGGTTTTAGATTTTATATCTCCTATGCTTCTACTATAAATACTTCTTCCATCTCAATCATTCAGAACGACTTTTACACACATTGAGAGAATTTTACAAATTGATTTTAAACAAACTTTGAGCAAAGTATTTATTATTTTTATTGTTTGTTTTTCCAAAAAAGTCGTGCATCAATCATCATCAATCGCTTGCGTGAAATACGTTATTGGATAATAGTACATCACATAATCTTACTTTTTCTTTAACGAGAATCCTTTTGAGTTATATTGTACTTTCTTATTAACGTATGATAGTATAGAGTATTTAGCGATACTCACCTTGAGTTATAATCATAGTTGATTATACGAGTGGGTTGATAATTTTTGTAATACGTAGAAAGGTACTAAAGATTATTAATCGAGAATAGTCGACGTAGGTTTCGAATTGTGAAACTGAACCACTTCAAAACCTCTTGTGTCTTTCTTTATTTTCGTTACTTGTTCAACACTTTGATTAATTAGTTAGTTGATTTTAATCCATAAAATCAAGTAATTAATTATACATCATATAATTCGAAAAAGTGGGGCTAGTTTTTAATACTCAATTCACCCCCCCCCCCCCCCCCCCCC
>JAIUZE010003289.1:0-30789 GCA_022085475.1 Heliosperma pusillum | reverse complement strand
CGGGGGATTGAGGCTCTCGATCTTACAATCCCCCCCCCCCCCCCATTCACCGAACCAAGCTAGCTCTCGCGTACACTAGATCGATATAGAAACTATATGCAAGTCCTAACATATTCCGAGGCTTTCGATCTTACGGAAATGTATAACAAACATGAATCATACAAGTTTGTCAAGCAAGCAACTTATCAAGCATGTGGTGTGCATAAGTTGGAAGAAAGACAATAATCAACAAATCAACCCAACAAACATAGATTAACCCTCAGTAAAGTCCATAATTCCCCACTAACCCTAGCGCGCAAGGTCACTACTCACTAATTAACATGAGAAATATGGAAGAATAAGATATAAAATTAAGACTAGACGTGATAGTGTAAAGGAAACAAAACAAGAAATGAAATGAGAAATACAAAGATTAACAAGTAAATGAAAAGGGATTAAGAAAGTATACCAACTAATTATGGCAAAAAGATGAACAATAAAAGAGGAAATCTTGAATAAAGGAGACGACTTTGTCACCAATCTTCAAGTACAAAACCAAGAAATCCAATTACAAGACTAGATCTAAAACTAATGAAAGAGTAATTGAGTAAATATTAAACTAATTAGGAGGAGATTAATCTAATTTAAGTCTAGATTTTTTTCTATTTTAAAATTTCCTCCTCAAATGATTACCAAAAGTTGGTATTTATAAGATTACAAGATTAAAGTAAGAAGAAAAAAAAAGAAAAAAAGAGAAAAGCTGAGAAGTGTTGTGTCGGGAGAGGGACGCGCTTGTCTAGAGAGCGAAAGGCCGAGCCCGACTACCGGCACGCCCGTGACAGCCTTGTCACGCCCGTGGCAACCTTGTCACGCTCGGGAAAGTTGTACGTTGCTCTGTCTCTCTCTTGCTCACGCTAGGGACCTTGGCTTCACGGTAGTGAAAACTTTGGCAGAATAGAAGACCTTTTATTTCCCTTTAGTGACCAAATTTACCCTTGAGGGGAACTAGTAAGTTTTCTTCATTCTTCTCAATTTGGCTTGTCTTGACTCAGTATGGCTTTGGCACGCCAAGTAGGGCCTCCAAGGTGGGTGGGATCGTCTAGGGTATGTCGTCGGCCCTCCATGTAACTTATCATCCTGTCGGTCACATAAAACGAGGTAGAAACCGCATCAATTGACGATTTACCTACAAAACCAAGATAAAACCGAAAAAAGTGCTAGAGGAAGATAATGCATACAAAATCGCTCATAAGGAGCATCCAAAACAAGCAAAATGGGATAAATAAAGGTGGAAAAATAGGGTGAAATGACACTATATCAGTATCTGAGAATCATCGTATAAATTCAACTATCTTTAGATCGGAACAGAATGAGGATAATGTATTGGCAAGAATGTTAAACAATAAAGAAGTAAGTCCCATCTTTTATTCTCTTTTTGGCTAATTTGGCTAGTCATGAAATGAGATTTAAATGATAGGTTTAAAAGATAACTTGAGTCGCCGTCCCATTCTTCAACAGGCACGCGGTCAAAGCTTCCACCACCCCTCGCATTTTAAGCATCAGAGTGTGAATTCTTTAAATTTTAATTTAATTAATTAAATACAGCAGTGAATACTGTTACTGAAACAACAGAATTTATCCCAAATTTTTTTTTTGTATTTTGTCCATTACTCCTATAGCAATTGGGGATCAAAAGCACCAGATTTGGTGACTTACATTTGAAGCGTAACGTAAAAGCTTCTTCTCATCCACTTTCTTCAGAGCTTTCGTGCTTTATGAAAGACCGGCTTTACATAAAAATCCTTTTCCAGAATCTCGTTAAAAGTCAAAATATAATTTATATTGAGTAAAAAAGTTGGAAAAATAGGTAATAATACCAAAAATATTTTATTAAAATCGAACAGACGGGCCTTTGTCTTGACTGTTGAGAAACATGGGCAAACATGACTTTAGAAGAGGCGCAACACGTGCAGTGCCCTTTTTTAGGGCCCGCTTGACCTCGTCTGGTCAAACATCCTTGAGAAATAGAGAAACGGGGCGAAAACAACCTTAGCAGAGGCACAACAAGTGTCGCTCCCTCTCTAAGGCCCCTTTCGTTCATGTTTTGTCTAATTCGCCAATTTGTTAAATAAATTGATTTTGAAATTAATTTTTGGGGATTTATTTAGGTAAACCAGGGTAAAATAAAGAGAGACAAAAAGAATAAAAGAACAAAAGAAATAAAATAAACATTCCAATCATTTGATATAGATTATCAAGGATCGGCGACGATTTTAAAGACGGTTTAAAGAAAGATCGGAAAATTAGGGTTAAAAATATGTGTTAATGCATAAGATTAGACTTCTAATGTGTAAAGTCGACGAACTAAACCAACTAATATCAATTATTAGTGACTTGCGATGTAAACAAAGGCGATTTGAGAAAACAGTCCGGAAATCCCCCGTAAAAGAGGCGCAACAACTGTCTTTCTAAGGGTGATTTTAAGGCTGTTTGTGTAAAAAAAAAAAAAAAAAAAAAAAAAAAAAGGACTTAAAAGAATTTCCAAGGATGTTTTTTTTTGCAGTAGTAAAATTATTAACTAAAGACTACATTCCTAGAGCACTTGAAGCTAATTTATGAGCACGTGGGATGAAACTAAAGCAAATACAATGAAAGAAAGGAATTAAAGAGTCTATATCTTAAAGGATCCATGTATTCTTGTGCTGAGGTTGTTCAACCTTGTTGATCTGGAGAAGGACTTGTAAACAGTCGGACAATACATGGAGATGTAACAGTCGGACAATACATGGAGGTTGTTCAACATCTTATGACCTCCTGAATTCCAAAAGCTTCTGCCTGAGATGCAAAATTAATATATGTAAAATAAGTGTAAGATAAATCCAAAATAACATTAAAAGTGGGTTTACACCCTCAGACTTGCATGTTTAGCGTCACGAGTAGGCTAAAAGTCCGTTTTTAGCGATTTATCATAACTTTATGTAACGTGAGTGCCTTGAAGACAAGGATTTTGTAAAAGTTTGATGGATTAAATGTAGTATAGTGGTCAAATTGAATAGTCGATGCAAACGAGGCGGGAACTCAATAGGAATCGAGCTAATGTGGTCGAATGATCAAGCACGTAATTGCCAAAAAGTAGGAAAGAGGTCTAGAATGCAAAAGGGAGAAAAGAAGTGGAGGATAATTAACTTTGATGTGTCTTACTATGGAGACCCGAGGCCTCCTTTTATAGGTGAGGTGTTTGAACATAGGTATGATACAAATTGAACCCTCGTCCAAAAAACATACGATTTAGGCCTCTTAGAAGAGGCGCAAATCTCGTTACGCCGTTTCTAATGGGGTTCCGCCTAACATCCAAATATAGCCATATGTGGCCATGTGGGATTCGATTATCCTGCGTCGAAAGAAAGCTACCCCTTAGAAGAGGCACAACAACTATAGCATCACTTCTAAGGGGTGCTTCTGCGCGTGTGCTCTTTCTAATGACAGTTTATCGTACCTTGGCCATGACTTTCTCTGGAAAATCCGATTAAGGTGATATCGGTGGCGTTGGAAAGCTAAGAGAACGATCTATAACATTATGTGAAATAAACAGGGCCTAAAAATATTTCATCATATCATAAAATGGGCCCAAAGATCGGGTTAGTGTATTTAGCTAAACTAAATTGTATGTATCAGGGACGATTTTGACGCGACGTCGTAATCGATCCACGACCGCTTTGGGACGTAGATTACGACTAAGGAGTCGACACAAATGTTTGATTTACCGTTTATTAACGGACTTATGAATCCGTCTTTAAATGGGACATATGCTTAACATGTTGTCCGATTCATCATCGGGTGGTTCTTAGGAGGTGCGACGCCCGTGACAATCACAGGTGTCTACAAATACTCTGTCCTCGGGTGTTCATAACGGAACTAAAACACAAGTGTCGGCATCTGTAGTTTTGACATTAAATATTGACACTAAAACACAAGTGTCGGAACTAAAACCAAGGCTAGATTAAATACCTACAACTATGGATTGCTTTGCATATATATTGACATTATACACTGAAGTGTTCCGCTCTTCTATTTTAAGATGTACAACGTTGATTACACACGTGGTCAAGGGCCCCAATACTGTGGCTAGACCGTTACACAACCTGAGTAAAGAATCAGAACTAACAAAAACGCTCAATGTTGTAGATTACAAACTCAGGCCCTCGGAATCGCTAAAACATAAGGGAAACCCTAATGAGATACATTATTTTGTAGTAAGCCATTCAAAAGAGGTTGCTCCACAGCTGCACTTCTTGAAGAACGACTTCTGTTACGGTGTTGAGTTCTGTTAAACCACCAAACAGAAATGTAAATACAATATTATATAATTTGGCTGCACAGTATGGGCAAATGTTATACTCCGAAATTTCCAATGGAGTCAAAGACTCATTGTTTCTGCTTATGGAGTATGATGACATTAAGAGAGATTGCTCAATTGAAGTAGCAGCAGAATATCTTTATCTTGAAATATAATGTAAGAAATACTCATGCAATTCCCAATCCAATTTCCCTTATCTTTGTTTGCGGTAACTGGGTAATATCGCTATAGTATCACAGACTAAGTCACTAAACTTCAATTATTACTTTTTCTGCTTAATAAATTCACTCTTTAAAATTTTGGCACATAGGCAAGAATTCCAATGCCTACATTCTTTTATAATCTTATATTTAGTCAAAAACTTCACAGCGAAAAAGTTCAGCCATGTTACTAAAAAGTTAAAACTTTTTATCTGGAGTGAAAGCATGATTCCATGTCAATTCGAAAGAAGCACAGACAAGTCCCTTTCAAAATTTCATATTTTTATCTGAGGCGTTTCATGAGGGAGAGAGCGCGTGAGAGACAGAGACTGAAAAAATGTACTTGATTGGTCACCCATGCAAATATTCGGATATTAATTCATCTTGAGTAAATTGACTAACATATTTCACATGATACCATGAGTAAATAGGAGTGAAGCATCAATAGTAAGAGACCTTACACTAGTCGATTGGAGTTCTGTCTCAGAATCCTCACTAGCCTGAAACAATACCACAAAACTGCTTCTTAAGCACACAATTCAGCAGAACAACAAAATCGAAAATATTACAGTAGCATACCTCAATCAACAAATCCTTTCTTGTGATTAGGCCTACAACACGAGAAGGGCGAGGAACGACCAATATATGCCTTAATCCCAATTGTCGGAACAAATTATACACCTAAACAAATATGATGTCAGCCTTAATATCCCCAAAAAACTAACAGCTAGAAACATGAACATAACAAGTCACAAAGTTACACAGTTAGATACTTAGATATGCACAAGAAAATAAAATAATTGATACAAGCGGATGGTAATTGGTAGGTACTTTTGTTAGAGACATATCTTCGGGGACAATATACGGTGAAGGATTCAAGAAGGGGGCAAGATCTATGTACATCTCCAAGTCATCCTGGCTCATAAGAATATCATCCAAGATAAGCCCTTTGCTAGAAACTGGTTTTATAAATTCGCTATTATTATGCCTGGAAAAAGACAACCCTTAAGAGGCATTATATCAATAAGGAAAAAATAAAAAAATGTAAAAATGTAAAAAAGTACGGGGAGTTAACAGGCAAATTGCAACATGCCTTATTGGATAGGAACCCCCTCTGGAATCACTAGGTAGAGGGCTATGTTGAAAATCCACCTTGGACTGAAGCAGCACCAATAAATGACTGTATTTTACTCATAATGTCAGCTCACCATTTTTAAGGACTGGCACAGCGATTGCAGAGGACATAACTTTATTAAGCTTACCTCCGAAGCATCAGTCCTATGACAAGAGTCTCCCCACTTCTTGTGTGATCTATAACCTGTTTTGTGGAATTGAACTTTCAAAAAAACGAACAGGAAAATTTGAATCGCATGAAAATGTTAGTAACAAAGTAAGTCAACTTACAGGAAACCCATTATGTTCATTGCTGCTTAGAATAGAAACCACGTCTGCAACCTTGATAACACGCGGAAGACTGAGAACCTTCAATTTGGAAACAAAGTGACACAAGCCGGATCCCAGAGGATCACATTTTCATATGCATGGTCTCCACAACTTGGTTAAATTAAGTAAGTTGTTAGCTGAAAGCCTCAACAAGCCTGACATTTACCTTTCGAGAGAGACAACCCTCTTTTGCAGTCATTGTACGCATCTGATATTTGGGTCTGGACTCTAGCAATGGAATACCCCTCAAGTGAGCTTGCTCTTCGTAGAAGCCATCATTAAAAGCATCGCCAACAGCCTACAGTTAAACCGGTAGAAAGAGTAAATAAGATACTTTACATGAACTCTACTAAAGCATATCTCACATGGTTTAATTACCGGAGAGCACCTACCTTTGATATGAGAAGAACAAGCATGATAAGAGGAAGAAACTTCAAATTGTTTGTGATTTCAACCATAATTACACAAAGAGAGACTGTCATCCGCATCGAACCTCCTAAGAATGAAGCAGCCCCTAGAAGAGCATATCTGTGAGATCACAAAGTTACAACATATTAGAAACATTGAATGTAAGAACAAAGTGTAGCTTTTAATGGACAAAAAAAATCTCACATTAACGCTTCAGAAGAGAGAATTTAGAGTCACACTCATAATTTCTCAATGTGCTTATTAAATCTTATTCCAATAAACAAAAAACACATTATGAGTTTGTTATCGAAAAAAACTTGCTTAACCTATATTACAAAGATACGCCACTTGGACACTTCAAAGTTGTGTGTCGCATGCCCGGCACTTAAATACTCTAACACAACATGACACTTTGAAACTTCATTTTAGACCCGAAAATTGAAAATCTCGCACAACATAATCGTCTCCGACATTCCGAAAGCATGTCACGTCCGACATTTGCAGCCGTGTCAGAATTACATAGTTGCTAAGTACAAAATATTCCCTAAATCCAACTATTTTCTTCCCTTGTTCTTTTTTGGAAACTTTTTTCCAACCAAGTCTCTTTCTTTAAACTTCAATTTGTTTCAAATTATACTTGCATACGTGAGGGAAATTTGGAAGAGTACGAAAATCATTGTAGAGGGAGGGAGTAACATTAAACTCGCGTAACCAAAATTTAATCATCTATCAAACCCAACAAATAACTCAACCATCATCAACCACCTCTCCTCTCTCCTTCCTCTCCAACCCAGCTGACCGCCTCACTACTGACTGACCAATGCTTTTCCCTTATCCCTGCTTTCTCACTCCTCTCTCCACCTCACCTAATCCCTCTCCCCCTCTCTTTCTCAACTAAAACGCAGTCTGCTGCAGCTAAACTAAACATGCTGCGCACATCCCCCTTCACACCCACATCTACAAAGCTAGACAGTTCCATTTTCGGTTAACAAACAAATCTTTCGTCTACACCCCAAGATCTGCCTTCTTCAAGCTTAAACAGAAACCTTATATCAACCACCGCGCCATGGTGCTTCGCATGGTGAACGAGAAGGTGGCTGCTGGTGGGCATCAGGGTACCACAAACTCTGCAGTGGCAGCCATAGAAGGTGGCAAGTAGTGAGTGGCGACCGGTTCGAATCCGGTACGCAACTCCTGAATACGAAATGAGCTTTCAATTTCTGGGTAAAAGAAGACAAGGGAAGAAACTCAAGACTTACAAAAGACTGAAGTATAGTTATCCTATTAATCAAGTTGATCTTATTCAGCAAACTAAAGCCACAAAGAAAAACACTTCCAGCTTGATTTCAACTAGACGTGCCTGAATTTTTTTTTCTATGGACATGTCTGGAGTCTGAGTGTCCCTTTACAGTAACAATTTGACAGAAAAATATATTCCCCCATTGATGGGTAAAATCCAGAGACAATCTTCTGGTAGAGCTAACTTCCCAGTTTAGGGGTTAAATGAGACCAATCAGAGGCTAGCTGCCAATAAAAGAGCATACAGTATTTAGAACATTTCATAATAGGGGTTTTGGAGAGGAAGGAGAAAAGCCAACAAATTCTCTACTATGGTTAAAATAATTGCCTCTTTATTTAGGCACTTAAAATCCCAAGAGTTCTATGTTTGCGTTTTGCAGGTTGTGACAACATCCACCAAGGTAAACTTATGGAATGATTGGAAACTCGTACAATAAAGATTCCCCTTATTCCTAAAGTATTAACAACTGTTCTCTTTCGCATACCACATCAATCTATTCCCATTCAGACAAGGCCCATCAACTACTCACTCCATCTCTTTAGCCAAATCTATACAGAAACACATATAGAACCAATTCTTTTAGAGATACAAGTGACACCTTCAACATGTATAGCACGCTACATGCACCTGACTAGCTGACTTATCCACGCCATAGAGGGTGTTCACGCACAACTTAAAAATAAATGTAAACGAAGGTAATTTGAGTGTGACAGGAAGTGTCATTAAAATACAAAATCAATGATAAAACGTATCAGACTTCTCAAAAATAAGTTTGGTTTTGTGTATTTCCAATTTGCAGAAGGGTTGATCTATACATAGAGGAGAATGGCAATCAGTCTTATTCACATATCCTATTTTTTTTAAATGCCAACACCAAAACTCCAGTGCAACTGCGCAACCAAGAACACGTAAAAGCTAGAAAGAATTATTAAGAGTACACTACAAAAAAATATCTATCTGAATTATAAGTTCCAAACAAAGATATTGAAAATTAGAACAAAAGCTAAGATATAAGAATAGTTTTAATAACAATAGCATTGAAAATGCTCCTGGAGCAAACAACACTATCGAACGGAACTTAAGCTGCTAGTATGTAATTTCCCGTTTTATAACATCCATAGAATAATGTCAGCGCCTATTCGAAAAAGAATCCAGATATTTCGGCCACTTCCATGTATATCTCAAACTATACGTCACTGTCCGAGAAAATAGGGAAACAGAATATACGGAAACCTGAGTATTGGAAAATGGTGTATGTATTACATGAAGTAAAAAGAGAGATAAAATGGATATCAAACATTGAAATTCAACTCAATTTCAGATTATATGAAATCAAGATTTGACGGATTTGGTTTTATCCAACAAAGACTACAAACATTGTAATCTTGGGTCGTCAATATATTCAAGCCTCCTAAACGAGGCATCAATTGGTCTCCGTTTCACCCTATGGTACTATGTGATTCGTGAAATACAATGATATCAATCGAGAGTCACAGCACCATGCATGTTAAATGGCAACTCCATCATAGCGGAAAAATCCCCAAAAACGTTGGCCAAGTATTCTAAGAAATTATCTTATCTGTAGTGTTAGTGTTATTTCTCAGGTGCACGCAACTTCAGCTCCCAAGGTATTAGCAACATTAGTTCCAATAGCCTTTCAACTTTGCTAATAGGAATGGGGATACAAGCAGAAAATATTAAAATAAATTCATTCCTAACCCTATTCAAATAGTACAACAGGTTTTAAGAATACGGCTTCTCAAAGATTAAAAGTACTACGTTAGCTCTTCAGCTTCTTTGGCGTTTGTAAGATAATCACCATGCACAAATATAGAGTGAAGGTATCTGTGACAAAGGGAGGCATATGTTTATACGGATAGAGCACAGAGAGACATAGAGAACTCACGTCCCCTCTTCAATATTGGGCTTTTTATAGAAGTTGACAACAAACATCCCAACAAGACGGCCGTATGTCGATCCTATCATTATTCCAGGAACAAATTGACCAGCTGGAACAGCAGTGCCAAATGTGACCACTGCCAAAGTATAGAACATCACCTACAACGCACAATCAAAGGACAAATCAATAGTTTCATTACATGCACAAAAGCCATCACACTTGTAACACAGAATAGAGAAAGACATAATAAGCCAATCTTTGCCAACTCCAATGGGTCCAACCACCATACTAAGTGCATGCTAGACATCAATATTTCTTAACATAATCTAGACAATCTACCACATAGTTCCATACAGTCCATTCAACGGACATCCCCCTTGTTACCCGCCCCTTTCTTATTGCGTTTTCATGAATCCAATCTTCGACGGTGAAAGTATTGAGTGCATTATGCAACTAGTACAGCATCAACAAATGAATGACGAGTCGTCACTATCATATGCAATTTCAATTTAAAAAGACAGTAGATACAACTCGGGGGTTCCTATTTCAACTATTTCCGATGGAGCCAAAGACTCTAATCTTTGCCTTTGAGAGATGACGCAATAAAACAAAAATGGCACTAAAATGTAAGGTCTTCTTATATACTCCGTCGTTAAGTAGCAAACCCAGCGCAATTTTCATTTTGGGTCATGTGGAAGTAGGTTGCATACATCCAACCTAGGGTTACCGGATTCACTAGGGTACCCTACGAATCGCGAATCCGTTACGAATTAATTCTATCATGTCGCTTATTGAAAATACATATAACTCACATTCTATAAGAACGAATCATGAATCGGTCAGGACGTATTCATAGCAAATCCCGTAACCATGATGATCCAACCTCCCTTTGAAGCAATGAAGTAATGTTATTGTTGTGATCAAGTCACTAACTTGTTGGCAATAACTTGTATCAGCTGTGAATTGATCTTTATTTAAACCAGATAGACAAATATTAAAACTAAGACACCGTATTCATTTTAGGACACAAGGGGTGCCGCCCATTTACAAAATGAGAGCATTAAACTAGATTCAAATATAAGGAAAAATGTGTTAACCCCTCCCACGCAACTCTTAAACAATACTTCAAACACAAGCACTTCTAAGGTACAACTGTGTTAACCCCTGACTCTTGAATTATCCCCTAAAATTTTCATTTTTCAGATGCAAGGGCTCTATGGGCATAGAGTACAAAACAGAACTCTAACAAAGCATACACATCTGGTATACCAGGAACTTAAAAATAAGAGAAAAGCAGATGCTTACCAAGAAGGTCAGTAAGCTTTGAGCACTGTACTCATGAACTGTTTTAGCACTAAATAAATTTCTTATAGCATCATCCTGCATAAGCAACCAAATTTCTCTTACTAAATATGAAAGCCTAAAGAATGGAAAAAGAAACATGGACATGGACAGAGCCATTTATAAATTTCAATACCTGAGTGTTGAAGAAAATGGTTGCAAGATCATTATATTCCTTGTCATTACGACAGAAAAACTGCACAAAATTTAGATACAAGGAAAATCATCTGTAGTGTAGCTCAATGCTTCAGATAAACATGTTCCATGGTTCCAGACCACGGATAAGTAAAAGTATCACTCATAGAAGCTCCGTTCATAATAACAAATTAAACCTCTAGTACATAGTCCCCTTATAAAGGAAAATAATTCAATGAGGATCTAATCATGTCCCATAAAGTTCTCACAGAACCTATCTAGCACTCCCAAGTCCCAACTCCCAACTCCCAACTCCCAATAGAGAATCTAACACTGCCCCACTTGCTATTGTTACCCCAATGCCTGAGTGGCTCCCACAAATTGCGGGGAAAGGGGCCGGATGTACGCAGCCTTACCTTTGTGTAAGCAACATAAAGAAGCTGATTTCGTATGTCAGATAATGAGATAAGAAAAAAGAATTAAAAAAATTGACAACTCATCATAAACAAACCAGACCACTAGTACTTAGCATGCTACTTGTGAGGTACAAAATTGTTCTACCATTTAGAATATCCCCATAACAAAGCTTAGTTAAATTGGAAGCATAAAGTATACAAGGAAATGAGGCATCATTTATCAACTCCATTGAGCTTTTTAAGAGGAACTACCTTAGGTATATTTGTACTTGTCAACAATGGATTAATATGAATCCATTCGCCAAGCTCATGTCAAAGAAGGAATGGTTTTAGACTTTGTTCACTTTCATTGGATGCATTTACAAGATTTTGTTTAGAGATACATTTAACTGTGCCAATAAAAAAACTGTAAGCACAACGAGATCAGCATATGCACTTATATGATAAATTGTGTAGTGTACTGAGAATCCGTGAAGTCCCAAGATCTGTACTAATCAATACGAATTTCAAGTTTGTTGGTTAATTTTACACACTGGCACATAGGACAACAAGTTATTGCCACCCTCAACAATCAGCTCAATGGACAAAAAGGGGTGATAAAACATCCTAACTAGTCCTTCATAGTTAAAGATCTCTCAAGAATCAGGATTTGAATCAAGCCCATCCCATACAATCTTCCACACACATCACAGGACAATCACATTTTGAGGCTAAGCATGGTGGTAAAATATCTCCGCCCATAGCCTAGAGTACCCTAGACTACTCGTCTAACTCTCAAGTTGTTCCAAGTTCCAAAAGTAGGAGTGAAGAGATGTAAGTTTCCCAGGTAATATAAGGCTAACATTCGAATAGAGAAGGTGAAATGGGATTTAATACGGAAGGGCAAAAGGTTATAGGTTATGTTTACGATTGGCAACTTTTTTATTTATTTAAATGTTAAGGTGCTCATTAAGACACTCTCAACAGCAACATAAACATAAAACTCCCTAAAGAAGCCACCGCCCCAATCATTACGGTAATAGGGATCAAAGCATGCATTCTTACTCCTATCGGGCCTTCTCACAAGAGAGTGAGGTAGAACAGTAGGATGTATTTTCAATGAACCACTAATGAGAAATGCAATAATTTTCTTGCATTTTAGATTCATAACAAACTGGGAACAATTTAATAGCAATTTGAACTTATTCGTGTATGTAAACTCACAAAACCACTAATAATTAACACTTTAGCTCCAACGGAAAGGGGAAATAAAGAGGCAGGGCAACTAAATAAGAAATTTTGTTAAAATTGAAGAGGGGGATTGTGCATGAAAGTGTAAGCTAAGATCGGTAGCTATAAGAAAGAAAAAAATAAATAAAAAATAAAAGGAGCTAGTTAAAGTTTTAAACCTTGTTCTTCCCCCCTCTTAACTAATTTTTTAAGCCTACCCTACTCCTTCCTTGTGATATTTTGCTGGAAGCGCTAGTTATACTTTTAAAGCTTGTCCTTCCCCCTGTAAACCAGTTTTTGAACCTGATGTAATCCTTTGCTTATGATTATTTGCGTCCCTTCACTTACTTGCAGCCCTTTCTAATACATCAACTGATAAATCGTTTCCAAGAGTACAGGTGTGCCGCACCAAGTGAATATTATCTCTCACAAATTCATGTTTAAAGAGTTAAAGTGTATTACAAATATTTGACCTTGGACTCTTTCTTATATGTACCTTCTAAAAATATGACTTAATTTATAAATGATTAAAAATGTTTTTTGAGAGTTTACAGGTCTTTTTTGTTTTTGGTGTAAAGGAGGCCGCAAGGGCAAATTTGATGATGACGAAAATTGAACCTCGGTCATGAGTACCACCACTCATGACTTTACCAAGACACAAGGAAAAAAAACACAAAGACCAGAGAAAAACTTACATTGACATAATTCCCATACATTCCTGGGGGATTGGGACACTCAACTTCAGATTCCGGACAGGGACTGCATTTTCTTAAAAGTGGCAATCCAAATGAAATTGCAGAAGTTATTAATGAAATAACACAGACTTCAATTATCTGTTGGTACATATAGCACAAGTTAGAGATATAGGAAACATAATTTCAGCATGGCAACAGCCAACAGGTGATTTGACACACCAAATCAACCATATACCACTTCATAAGGATCCACAATGACCTACCTTAATTCGTGTTCCTTTCTTGTGCAGATAATTGCGACGCCAAAGTGTAATATAACGTGTCAGCTGATTGAATAGAGCCCCTGCCAAATCCAGAAATTACACATGTAAAGAGAAGTCACAGATCAAAGAGAAGACTAGAAATGTAGAATAAATTATTAAACAAATACGAAGAAAGAATCATGTTCAGCAGACTATGAATCAAATGGCTAGCATCCAACGACAGAAATACTCACCAAGAAGGCCACCTATAACCCCAATAACAGCCATTGGCAATAATTCTGCAAATGAGTAATCCTCTTGACCACTAACAAATGATTCGGTTAGAAGCCAGGACAAGTACATCAGCTGCATATGCGAAAGTAGCGAGTATTTAGATACTCACTCAGATATATCCCATATTATGAAGCCACCAGCACCAAAATGGCCACATTTTCCACTCTTACACCATGTCATTGCAGTACGCACAACGACTGCAACAACAGCTGAAGTGAAAAAGACGCGCCACATGAGTTGACTTCTCCACCTTCAAGCAGGCCAAGGGAAAAAAAACATGAGAATGGCATTCTAACTCCACATATTTATGGTTATAGTGAGTCAATGTGAGTCATCCACATTGATGTCTAACCATTAACATGCATACTTTCATATTAAGATAAAGAAGCTGAATATACCAAGACGTAACCTCCTCGAGTGCAAATAACACACCACCCACCGGAGCTCTAAAAGCAGCTGCGACTCCAGCTGCACAGCCACAGGTCACCTTTTCAAAATATCATAATCTAATGAGGAATATTTAACGGACGTAAATTTCAATAGATGGGAATAGTGGCTTAATGTCAATCAGCCAGTGAGTAAGAGACCAATGCATGGAAATAAACTACAGAGTCAATAAGACATAAACTAACTTCCCAATAGAAAATAATGAACAAGAACTATACACAAAAAAAGTCAAAGATTAAAAAATATATGCAATTTTTATGAAGTTGTACAATTAGTGCTCCACTCCCAAAAACAAGAATGTTCTTTTTGTATATAAGATTACAAGTGATGGCCTAAGAGTTAAAGCATCTAGCTCTTAGTTTGTGTACGCACATCACTCTCTTGATGTCTTTTTGTACAGGAGAGTCAAACCCTTGGTATCGTTTTATGGATATTGAATGCTATCTTCAATTCACTGAATTGTATATATTTACTTTTGGCACAATGTTTCAAAAAGCAAAAAACGTGGGATCTTCAGTACAATTTTATCAAACTATTCCTGAACTTACTCAAATGTGAGAAGAGAGAATGGCACTGGGGATGGAGCGAACATGATGGGGTCTAACCGTAACATTAGCACTTGAAACTTATTAAGATTAGAAAACATATACTATCAAATGAAACTGCACAAATCATAAAATGTATATAATTGAACGGATTGGAGGGAGTACTATATAAAAGTTACACAGATTGAAAAACACAAAAAACATGAAACAAGTCAGTCAAGCAAAAATTAAGGTGACCATGCTTGGAGTAATATAATCGCGAATCGGTAAGGACGTATTCATAGCGAATCTGGTAACCATGCTTGGACTAATAAGAGGCGGATATAGTTTAAATTAAAATTCAAACTACATGACATCACTCGGCATGGTTGTAGGATTTTACATATGAGAGTAAACATCACTTATAGCTGTGTAACCATCTTGAAACAGGCGTGATGCCGTGATAAGGGAGGAAAACAATTCTTTCCCTTTATGTAAAACTTATTATGATAGCTACTTGTTCTCATTTGAAATCTTGATATGCAAAGTAATATTCTCAATAATATGCTGATTCCTTTTATTCCAAGTACACCCTAAATAGGTAGAGAAGCCATTTTAAAGACATTGCTTATCCAACCCCTTTTCATCCTTTTCTTCAAAGTTGAAAAATCATCATTAACATTATGAGGGTGAAACCAACTCAAACCAATAATAGGCTAGGATAAATGCCACAATAACAATCCCCAAGGACAAGATGATCAATAATTTTTTCGCCCTTACCACACAAAGAACACTAACTAGTCAAGCTGAAGTTTAGCCTCTTAAGCATGTCAGATGGAAGGTGGGAGAGATGCCTTGCTCTTCCAATCGAATGTAAAAGGAAGTCCACAAAAACAGATTTTTAAAAGGTTCTAAAGTTCTTGTTAAGAGAAAACCTTATATATATCAAGCAACCAACTCATCTCTCTAGCTTTTTCCCTTAAGTACAATTTAAGGTTGTTTATCAATTGTAAGTATCGATAATAAATTCACCAATGTGTCTCTTCAAGAGTCAATACCCGACAAAAGAAATAAGAAAGGAGTCGAAGGCAAAGACACCCCAAATCAAGAAGATAGAAAACCCCTTGAACAAGAGTTGACATTGAATGGCTATATTCGTACAAGTTCTTTAATTGGAGGTGAAGACTATATCCATTAGCTTCTGGACTTTTCTCTAACGGTTTCTGGACTCTTCTCTAGCGGTATCAACAAACAGCACCCCAGCAGGTGTATCCACCCACCGGACCCTCTCACTGGTCTTATCTCACTAATGAACCCGGTAGATCCTTGGAAGCTATTTATCGTAATCTAATTTGTTTGGGATTATTAATAGCCTATGAGCCTTCATTTGTAATGATTCCGGTTTTTACACTAGTTACATGGGTCACGATCTACAAAATTAGAATCAGGCAAATGGCTGACTTATTACAGATACTTATTCGCCCTTAGTGTAAAAACGTAAGTAGTCGAGATTTCATGAGCGCAGTCGTCGTTAAATAAGGTTTCAAAATTAGAACACAGAATTTTATCACTTCTAGTCAAATTCATTTGGTACAGTGAACGACTTTTATCAAACTGAAAGAAAGGTAAAAATCATTCGACACATATCAAATGTAAAGAAAACTTGGAATTGCAATGGAAGCAAAAACACTAAATGCTATTATATAAATCTCACAAGATCACGACGATCACGATCACTATTAAAACCTTGAAGCCATCTCGAACTCAAATGATATTTTGTAGATCCTCCCTGCATTCATGCATAAAATAAATTCTATCACACACTAGTGATGATGATAACAACTCCATGGCAAATGAGACTCGACCTAAATCACATGCATATGTTACTAAGAAAAAAAATGCACACCAACCATAAAGCGTGTGCATGTTTACCGCAAATTCAGCTCACAATGGGATTGAACCGACGGAAAAAGAATCTGCTCAACTAAACATATTCAAGTAAGCAACTTTATCTAATAAGAAAGGGACTCCTGCTCCCAGCTTTTCTCATCTATGGTTTCCACCATGACTAAAATTGAACCGCGAACAGCGATCGGGAGGGAATCGCCTTTCCTTCTTCGTTTGCCTAAGACTGGCAAGACAAAGTCCTGCAACTAAAATCTGATGTGGTAGAAGGAGCTACTCTAGCTTAAGCCTAAGTCACACTTAGTAGAGTAGCCGAACTAATTAGCTACCAAGCTCATCCCTGGTGAAATAGTTGCTGATTTCTTGATTGTCGACTGCTATATCTTAAATCAATAGATGTACTTCCTCATTTCCCAAAGTTCACGGAAGCTAGCTGATCAACAAATCCAAATCTTTTCAGCAATATTGAAACTAGAACCTCGAACTTCAAAGGACCAATCTACAACTCAAAAAAAAAAGCACAGTCTCGAAAGGCACCGACACTCAAGTACGCACGCCTTATTTGGGAAGTGCACAAGTTCATATCAATCTTCCATCAGTCTTTCGAACACCAGTAAAATAATCCCTAGCTCTGTTTTTTCTAAACCCAGTTTCACTAAAATAGGGTCACATAGTATGTGGAAAAGCTACATTCCACGCAATGAGTAAAATTAAATATGTTGTACTTACAGAAAACCAATAGTTTATGTGAAATAGTAAAGAAAAAAAAGCATAGATTGACATAGATTGTAACATGCGTATGAATAATGCAAAAGTTAGCCGCTCATCTTGAGTGTGTAAAGTATTGACATAGATTGTTAGTTGGACAACTGAACACTGGTTTTCTATATCCAATCTTGCCTCTCACTTTCTCCTACCCTTTGCTTTATTTACTCTCTCTATCACCAATTCACCACCGCATATGATTCCATGGTCTCCTTTCGTAAAACACATCTCAAGAGTCAAAACTAAACTTCCCCACAAGTGCACCAAACTCTCCATCATACCACTTACTATGTAGAGGCCTAGTTCAATCATTTGTCCATTTTGAACTTTGGGCACATTGTGAACTACAGAACTTATCTGTTCACAACTACACAATTTAAAAAAACATTCCAGTAAGAACTATTCCGTATATACTACAAAGATACCAAGACTCCAACAGGAAGTAACTCTGTTGAATAGGAGGTTTTCGAAAAATCAAGATGCCAGACAACCATGTAACTATGCAATGTATCTAAAGACCTAAAGGACAAAAAAAGGAAGAAAAAAAAAACAGGTGTCCATGTGACGAGCAATACAGGATAAAGCTACAGGAAGATCAAATGAAAATTTAAGAAGCTGATGAAAACAGGATTTGCCCTCAAAAAAATTGCTGCAGTAGATAAGACTCATAAGAGTATAAATTTACCTTCATAAACAATATGGTTTTTCCTTAAACGCCTACCCTAGTCTGGGAACCATTTAAGTAATGCCGCAATATACATTGCATTTTTAAAATTGGTGAAGTACCAATATACAATAACCAACTTCCCAAATGTCGTTGACAAAAAAAGAAATTTGAGAAGCTATGAAAGAACTATGGGAAAGTATATAGCAGTCGGTATATATTAACTTGATATGGGAAAATGAAGAAGGAAAAGGGTCAAAAGGTAGTAATAAAAATACAAGTTAACATGGTCACATGGATGAAACATACTTGTCCCAATAGTGAAGCTATACAAGCACCAGTATGAACAAGAGGCCCTTCTTTGCCAAGAGCCAATCCACCACCCACTGAACCAATGCTTCCGAAAATCTTCATAAAATGGAAAAAAAGATAATTATGGAAAAGGGATAACAAGGAAGCAAAATATCATGATATTCGACCACATATAATATCTCTAATATTGTATAAGATTCAGCCTAACCTTTCCCACTAAAGTCCTAAAAAGAAGTATGCCATGCACATCAATTCCTGCACAAATTACACAATGAAGCATTTCAATAAAAATTTACTCTACGAGTACTTGTAGAAGTTAAATGAAATAAATTCCACCTACCATTCAAATAACCCTTGATTTCAGGGATACCAGATCCAGCAGCGGCAGGTGCAAAATGTGTAACTATATATACAGAAGAAAAGACTAAAGCTAAATTGATTAGAACATAAACCAATAGTCCTGCAACATAAGACTTCTGTATTATTGCAAAAGTCAATGCAAATTTCCATCCCGCAAAGTTTTCTACAGCTATATTAATAAATATAGCCGCAAGTCCTGTACCTGCAAACAGACACAAAAAGTAATAAAACAAAAATTAAATTAGAGATAAAATATAACATGATAAGCATATAAAGGTTCATGATAATCTCATACTTTACTTGAAATATGTCAGCAAAATGAGGTTCTACTCTTAGTTCTTTTCTCTTTCCAATTCTTATGGATGCATTGACAAGGTCAATTCAAAATGAGATTCCATGGTGTATGATTGTTAACAGATGATATTGTGTTGATTGGCGGACAAATGATGGAATTGAAAGGAAGCTTGAACTTTAGAGACAAATGTTAGGATCTCCTGGCTTTTTAATAAAATAGAAAAGACGGAACATTTGAAATGCAAATTTAGTGGGAATGGACATAGGGGGCAGAACTATCCCTCTTGATGGTTCATGGTTCCGATCTTTTAGGTATTTAGGATCTATTATACAAAATAATGGAGAATTTGACATAGATGTATCACATAGAAGGAAAGTAGGATGGTTGAAGTGGAAGAGTGCCACAAGGTTTTCTTCAGGTACACCTAATAAATTAAAAGGTAAATGCTATAGCACTCCAATTAGGCCGACACTCTTATATGCACTATTATATAGAACTGAGTGTTGGCCAAAGAAACAAGGTCGCATACAAAAGAGGAGTATAGCGAAAATGCGTATGCTTCACTGGATGTTGGGTGATGATACAAGGTCACACGCAAAAGATGAGTATAGAGGAATGGACATACAAGGAAAATAGACTGAGGAACGAGGTAGCTGGGGAGAAGGTAAGAATTATGCCTATTGAAGATAAGATGCGAGAAAATCATTTAAGGTGGTGGCCATATGAAGAAGAGATCACATAAGGCCCAAGTTAGAAAGGCTTGAAAAATGTGGAAATGATAAGATTGTCAAGGAACTGAAACAAACATGGATTAAGGTGACTGAAAAAGATATGAATTGTTTGAGAATAAGAGAAACATGGCATTGGAGAGGGAACTATAGAGAGAGAATTGGCAAGGAGAATCTAGTTTATTATATTTGTTTACTTTTCAAACCTTACGGCGACATGGATTTGTTTTTCACATATTCGTACCTTCTCTTTATGTTACAACCTACAAGTTTTGTTTACATTTAATTTATTTCATTTACTATTTGTTATAAAAAGAGCTTTTATTAAGTTTTTTTAGTTTTTTTTTTTTTTTGCATTATTCGGTTCATGCCTACGCGGTTTCAAATGATTATATATGTTAGCCGACACAAATCAAATTGGGATTGTTGTTGTTATGCCAACAAATTTTGGGACCCTAATTAGTGAGCAACTAATAGCGCTCATATAAACCATTTATGCACTTAAGAGATATATTGCATGTTTGAATCCCTACTAAACACAAACAATAAGCATATACACACTTTTATCTACATTTGAACCAACAATCAACAATTGTACTAAAAGAGCAATGAGCATGAGTGTAATGAAGAAGTTGCCGCCAAAGTCTTAACCCAGGATGCAAGCAATTCTCCCACACCCTCTACAAAGCACCAACATAGTAGTTATGCTAGTACTCCTAATTGCTAAAACTTGTAAGTGAATGAAAATGTCTCCATGCACTCATATTATCAAAGTGCAAATAAGAGGAGTCATCAAGCTTGCTCCTAAGCTAATGAAACATAAACAAATAGCTATCTCAATTTCCAATTCCCACATAAAGAACTTGCCATAAAATGACACACTCTTTAAAACCATTTCTTTGTTCACAATGTTTACAACCATTTTCATTTCCAACGAGGCCGAAGATTCTCTATTGTTTGGTTACAGATTAATGAAACATACTAAAGTCAAACCAAAATGGCGGCCTTTGATTTACTGTAAACTAAAACTTACTTGTTTCATGTAAGCAGATTTTGAAAACAGCCTTAACACAAGCTCGCATAATTAGCAAAAACTAATAAGAAGAGGTCGAAACTCAACTCACCAATACCGATCAATAACGCAAGGAACCACTTGAGTGAGACCTGATAACTAACAAACAATCTCCCTCTCTTTTCCTACAATGATCATACAGTAATGCAACATTAATTAATTAATAAAAAAAAAAGCACAAGTGTTGAATTAATAAGGAGAAATAAGGAAAGGAATAAACAAAACCTGATCTTGTCGATAGGCGTAATTCTCGATAACTTCATAATCAAGGCTTTCAACACCACTAGAATCATTCTTCTTAGAAATTCCAACATCGTGTAAATCTCCATCTTCTGTATTCGGTAATCGAGACCAAGCTAACCTCGCAGAATCCATTCCGTTCTGGAAATGATTCGTCAACATAATTGAGAATTATACTGAGGTTAGGGTTTATTTTTTGCTTTAAGGTGAGAATTAGATTGGGGATTCTTCAAGTGTTGGAGTGAAAGAGTAATTGAGAGATGGATCGAAATATAGCATAAATAATTGGAACGAAGTGGACTGAATTAAAGTACGGAAGCTGACTTCGGCCGCAAATCCGCTGTCGTTAGTGCGACGGTGATGTCGGGCTACGTCTGCAGCCTATACAAGCGAAGCCGATTAATATCAGGCTTTGATTTTGTCGGGTTATCAGTTATCACTAATTTACTCAGTAAAGCACAATATAAGGGCATAAAGTAGGGATGGCAATGGATAGGATCTGGATATGGTCTTATAAGATCCATATTCATATTGTATATGTTGGATCCAGATCCGCCCCATATCCGTAGGGTCCAAAATTTTCAGATTCATATCCAGATCCGTGGATCAGGGTAGGATCTGGGTCCCAAATGGATCTGATCGTTTTCAAAATATTTTATTAAATTATTCATCATTTAAATGGAATTTTTCTATTAAAATTACATAAAATGTATTAGAATGTTTAATAAGATTATAAGTATACATTATATCGACATTTAATATAATAAAGTAACTAATTACCGCGTAAGTTATTATTTGGATGAGGAAAAAGTTAATTTACAAATATTTAAATTGTATTATAAATTAAGAATGACCTGTGAAATAAGTAAAATGACATATGAGAGTTGATTAAATTAGAAAATATCAGCATTATAAACTTTAATTATCCTTATATAATTAAAATATATTAAAAAAATAAAAGATATGGATCCGTGGGTAGGGTCTGGATCTTAACAACAAGATCCATATCCAGATCCGCGTAAATTTTTTAGGATCCATATCCGACCCATATCCACTGGATCCATAAAAATGAGATCCATATCCGCTCCACCAGGGTCCGGATCCGCGGATCTGGATAGGGTCCTGGATCCATTGCCATCTCTAGCCTCAAGTCCTCAACTATGTAAACATTTTCATGGATGTATCATGTAAGGACCTAATGTATACGGAGTATTTGCATATTAGCTATAACTCTATAAGGACCTAAGAGTCTAAGACTAAGGCTCTGTTTTTTCTGACTTTTTAGAGCTGAATTGAATTGAACTGAACTTAACTTAATATAGCTGAACTGAACTGAACTGAATAAAGCTGAACTGAAATCAGCTTATTTGAGCTGAACTGAGCTGAAAAAAATAATAATAATAATAATAATAATATTAATAATAACAAAATATAGTAATAACTTCAACAACAACAATAATAATAATAATTATGATTATTATAATTATAATAATAATAATTATGATTATGATTATGATTATGATTATTATAATTATAATAATCATAATGGTAATGATAATGATAATGATAAATATTATTTGTTTTTATCATTAGTCTTAATAATAATATTAGTAAATAGTAATAGTAGTATTAATATTAATATGATTGATTTTGATAGTCACAACATTCATAATAATAACAATAATAATTAGTGATAATAATAATAATAGTAATAATAGTAATAGCAATAGTACTAGTAGTAGGAGTAGTGGTCTAGATAGTTTCTTGGTTGACCATTAATTTCTTGTAAATTGTGTTTTGAGCTTAATAAAATTGGCGTTTTTTATGAATTAAATTAAAATAGTAATAATAATAATAATAAGAATAATAATAATAATAATAATACTTATTATATTATTATTGTAAATACTACTCCCTCCTAGTCACTCATTTCTTCCCCTTTCCCTTTTAAACAAAAATTATAGAAATGAATTTGGACCACACAAAACACACTACCCCACATACAAATGAATTTAGACCACACAAAACACACAACCCCACATCCAAAAGGGGAAAGAGGGAAGAAAACTCGACTTACCCAATAAGGAAAGAGGGAAGAAATGACCGACTAGGAGGGAGTATTATGTTATTCTTATTACTACTATTATAATATAATAATAATAAATAATAATTAATACTAATAATATTGATAATAGTTGCTATTAATAGAATATTTCCTCCATTTCATAATAATTTTCGTAGTTCGAATTGCATAGTTTCCGAGACAACACTTCGACTCAATTTCTCTTCATTTATATTCATATTTTTTTTCAATTTAAAAATATGTTTCCAAATTTTGTTTTTATAATGAATGTAAATGTTATTTATTATAACGTCTTAGTTTATATATTTAACACTTATTTATTGTCAAAGTTATTAAAATTGATCCTAAAAGTCAAACGAGGGATAATTATGAGATGAAGGGAGTATTAATTAGTTATTAATAATAAAAATAATATTAATTAATAATATTAATATTAATAAAAACTTTTAAGTTTAAGATGAGTAGAATTAAAATGAGCTGATTTTTTGTGGAGCTAAACTGAACTGAATGAAGTCGAGCTGAACTGAACTGAATAGAGCTGAACTGAACTGAACTGAACTGAATGAAGCTGAATTGAACTGAACTGAGCTGAACTGAACTGAGCTGAACTGAATTGAATAGAGCTGAACTGAACTGAAATGAGCTAAAATTAAGCTGGAAAGAACATGGCCTAACACTGTCAAAGTTTTCTGTTAATTACATGGAGTACTCGATTAGTATATTACTAGCATACCTTTTCTCAATTTTTTTACTTGCTTAATCACCCATTCCTCCCTCTCATCCACACCAAAGCTAATATTAGCCTCTTTACATTTGTCGAGCCGCGTTTTGCAAATTAAATATCTTTAGTTACACATTATTAAAAATTATAATAATTTTATATTCTTATTGCATTTATGATGATGAATCTAACAAGATCTCATATGACTATATTTTCTCATATATATTAGGAATAATACCAAAGATTTTCCATACCCATGAATAGTGTCAAAAGTCCAATGTTACTTTTGGTGTGGATGAGAGTGAGTAATATCTTAAGACAATATTTTATTTTATTTTATTCTTCTATAGGAGACTATTTCTTTACAAATTTTAGAATAAGACAATTTTATTTCGTGAGACGGTTTTTTTAAGAAAAAATCATTCATTTATTATTATTAACAAAAGAGTGATCTTTATTAAAGTCAACAGTCTTACATCGTGAGATCGTCTTACATCGTCAGATCATCTCACATGATAATTACCAATATTCATTTGCTATAGATCAGCACATATACTTTATTTAAATTTGGTTCAACCGTTTGGACTACAAACTCTCTGCTCTCTCTCTCTTCCTATCCTCTAAAAAAATCCAAAAAAAAAACCAAAACCTTGTTCCACCTCAGCCGCCACCCACCCATTCTTCCTTCCTCTGCTTCTATCCCTTCGCCGGAGATGCGACTATGCTTTGGCCTATCTCCGGCGAACCTTCATCGTCACCCTTTTAATTAACACATTTTTCTTCAATTTTTGTCCCTTTTGGTTTTCCGGTAGGTGGTCCCTGTTCCGATTCTAATGTCCGTCGTCGATCGTTGCGCTCTACGGCTTCTCCTCTTTATTCCGTCCTTTTTAGCGGGTGTATCTACGCCGTTGGGGTCGTCTCCGATCATTGTCGTCTCCGATCGTCACTGTACCTCTGTCGACGCCATTGCCCATAGTGCCACCGTCTGGTCGTCTGGTCTTTCCTTAGGAGGTGTTCCTCTTCCCCTCGCCCCCTTCCCCCACCTCTTAATGTAAGTTTCCTGTTAGAATACCGGTCGTCTTTGGTTGTTGTTGGTTTAGTTGGGTCTGTCTTCCCTAAGGTGTCCTTGCATGTCCTAGTCTGGTGTTCCCCCTTCCCATCGCCCCTCCCCCCACTGATTGGTCTGTGCATGTTTGTTTTTGGGGTCGATTTTCTTTGCATGTTGTTTTTGTGGTCTTGTGTGGCATTATTGGGCATCATCGGTTGATCTGGGTTAGAAAGTGGTTCGGTCGGACGGGGTTTGTTCGGTCAGTGTTTCATTGTCTTGTCTTTTATGTGTTGTTGGTGATGCCGGAGGTTGTATATCTTTGATGTACGTCTTATGTTTCGGGGGGTGCTCCCTGTTGTCCGGACAATAGTTGGTTGACTTGTGTTAATTTGTGTGATTGTGTCGATTGGGATAGTGTGGTTAAGGGGTTCTTAGTGGTGTTGGGTGGGTCGGATGTGGTGGCTCTTCGTCAGAATCAATGCGGACCGTTAGCTTAATTCGTTATGTTATTAATAATAATCTCCCTCAATTGGATACTTTCTGATGGGATTAGCTCTGTTCTCCGTCTTTTCTTGTGGTATCTTATGTCTCTATCAAATAATCACTTCTTTGGGCCGATCGGTTGCTCGAACCCCATAGGTAGTGAAGTGTACTCTCTATGGAATAAAGGTCTCTCAAAGGAGTTGCTTGTGATTATGACATTGGTCTATGGTGGTTCCACCTGGAACCCTTCTTCGAGGTCTTTGTTAGGAAAATTGGATTTGGGAGGTTCTTTGTCTTTTCTTAGCAGATTACTCGACTTCTGGGGTTGGTCTTTGGACTGTAGGGATCGATTACCACGGTGCAGGAGATTTTTCTCCACTAAAGGCAAGCTTGTTCAGCTCGCCTTTCCCATTTTCTTTCTACGCACTTGTGGCGTAAGTGCACCTGATCTGGTTCGTTGGCCTATAGGAGCTGTTAGGTCTGCTGATGATTTGGATAAAGTTGCTAACGACGCTATTTTCTTACACCATCACGTGGTTATCTCATGTCTTATCGTTAATCATATTGTAACGCTAGGTTTATTAGCTTTTGTGTCTGTTATTATGTTGTGTATCCTTGGATGTAACTATGGCTCCAAAAGCCAAAACATAATGTAGTTTCATCTATTACCGCTGCAAAAAAAAAAACGTTTGGACTACACAAAGCCGTCATGCTTTTAACCTATTTTAACCCGAAATCTAAAACGGCCGGATCTAAACACAACCAGTTGGTTTAAACAAAGTTTATTATATGTGTAATAGAAATATTTACTTTCAAAGAAATCGGCAAAGTTTACCCGACTCAAATGACTCAACCCTAAAAGTTGACCAGAGATCCAAAAGTGACTCTAAAAGTGTTACCCAAAATTGTTTCGGATACCTGAAGTTATCCGATCTGAAATGATCTAGCTCGAATTGACCCAAACGACTTATTTAAGATAAATTTTAATTTGAAATGATCCAAGCAACCGACCCAAAAAGTAACCAATTATTATTGACCCAAAAATGACCTCCTCCGAATTGATCGGCTCGAATAACCCTTTGCCATGTCTACTCTTATGGAGAAGAATTGAAGAAACTTCTTTATACAACTAGTTGTTGCACCACGCGCGTTGCGCGCGGTACACCAAGATACTTTGATTGGTGACGTTCCATGCGCATGTTAAAATTTAATTTTTTTATTTTGCAGTAGGTATAAGTTGATTGTAGTTATAGTAAAATATTGTCGTTGTATTTCATTGATTGGTTTTTGTCCTCTTCGTTTATTCTTTTGACCATTTCGAATTTAGTAGTTTGAACCAAAAAGTAACAAGTGACAGCGTGTTCTAGGAACATGCATCCATCGTAAGTTTGTGATAGTTCGCTAATTAAATAACAAAGTTTTATTCGTCTAGTTGAATGATTACCTTGGAACCATATTACACAACGAGACATGTACATGTATTAATGTGGAGTTGTAACTGAGATCTTGAAACTAATCGTTTGTTGTTTGACATTACTTTAAAGACCTTATATACAAACATAATAGAATTGGAGACTTTTTAGCACTCCGGATTGAATCAAGGGGAAAATATCATTACCTACATGTGATAGAATTATGGAGACAGTTATGGAGACACTAAACACAGCAACTGCTATTATTTTGCATCCAAATAAACAACATATACAGTATTGCAAGGTGAACCTTAACTAACATATCAAACATCTACAAATCCAAAGATGAAGTATGCTGTCTATGACTTTGTAGCAACAACTCCACATAACAATAAGCTTAATAGAAACACAAAGATATTGGATAGCAGCCTTTGGCTAAAAAATTCATGTCATCTCGAATTCCTTTTTTTTGTTTTTACAGTAATAAGCTAGGAATAACCTATACCGCCATACATGCAACATTATGGGCTATCCAATTATTATATATCCTAGGACATAAACTAAAAGCTAAGTAATGAAATACACTAAACATATTACAAGTTTCTTTTAGCAGAATTTAGATATAGTTGAGGGGGCTTTCTCAAGCTAGGTCGGTCTCAACCAAGCTACATCATACATATTATACGAAGACAAAGTTAGGTTAGAGGCAGAAGGACCTAAGGGGCAACCAAGCTCACACTAAAAAACTACACATACGCTTATTACATCTACATCTTTTCCAAATGAGTACGAGAGAGGGTGTTTGTAAGCAGACCAAGGATAGAAAACCAAGTGCAGGAACTACTAAATAAAATAAACAAGAAAGGTAACGCCTAAAAGAAAGTCACACCTAAATCAAGGTTACACCTCGACAAAAGTTTACGGTTCAAAACGAAGTATATGATTGACAATTTGCCTTGACTTCTGTAACACCCCGTAATTTGAAAGACCGAAATTATATTTAAAAAGTAATAAATTTAATTTATTTTAATTTATTACGATTTATTTGAATTTATGATAATTTAATATAATTATTTTGAATTTATTTGGAATTAAAGAGTAGGTTATACGGTTTAAACCCGAACTTCATTTAACTATTCCCGAGTCAACTTAAGTCCCGAAACAAACCCAAAACCCGACTCCTACATGTGCCACACGCCCCAAGGCACCTTTTTCCTCATTTTTGGGCTTTTGATTTCTTTAGATTAAACTAATACAAATATCTAAGATATTTGTAACTTTATCGATCTGTCAACTTAAATTCCGCAACAAATCGCTTAAAAACAGACCCGATTTCTTCCTCTTCCACACGCCTCTTCCTCTTGTCCCTTAGGATTAGATATTTTCATTTCTTTTGATTAAACTAACATAATATCTAATAATATCTAGATATTTGATTAAACAAACATAATATCTAATAATATCTAGATATTTACCATAATATATTTATAAAACCCGAGTCAATCCCGTAACAACAAGTTCAAAACCCGACTCCCGTTAATCCCCTATATTACACGGCCCAACCTCCCCCTCTTACTCACTAATTATCTTTTTATTTTACATTAAATCAACTTAATATCTACTTAATACCTTCTTTAATATAATCACAATTGTTCTTCATGTTCTTGATCGTTCTTGAGCAAAATCGTCACAAAACCTTCGTTACTTGGCCAAATCCGTTCTAAATTATATTTCTAGAGTCTCCTCTCCGCTCTTCATCTCCGTGTACGTTTCATTTTCAATTCCGACAAAATCGTTTTCAACACTTTAATTGTTGAAATCAAGTTTTAATACTAATAATGTTATTTTTGTCATTTCTTATAGGAGAAGATTATGAAGACGAGTTTGGTGACTCGTATATTTTAGAAGAAGATTAGTAGACGGGTTTTTAGGTCTTATTTTGGTGCTATTTGGTTTTGTGCTAGCTAAGGTAACGATTACCGAGTTACTCGACGAATTAATGTCACATACTTTTATTTTGTTATTTACGGTTTTAAGTAGTAACATGCTAGGTTGTTATTATTATTAAGTTTTATGAGTTTTTAACATATTTAGTGTTTTTGACATGTTGGATGATTTGTTCATAATCATAATGTTAGTATGAATGATGGTTGAATTGGTTGTTAAAATGGATGGTTGTTAATTAAAACATGTTAGAAATAAATTTGGGGTTGTTGTTGGTGGTGGCCGTGAGTGGTGGCCGAGAAACAGGCCCGGTTCAGGCCCGGTCCAGGCCCGGCAGGCCCGGTCTTGGTTGGCCCATTAATTGGCCTTTGGGCTTGTGTCGATACTTGATTGTTTTGTTGTTGTTTTGACGGGTTTTAAATATGTTAAGCATGCGGGAAATATTAAGAAACGATTTTAGAAATGGTTGACCAAAACAGGCCCAAACCGCCCGTCCAGGCCCGGTTCAGTCTCGGCCCGGTCCAGGCCCGGCTGACCCGTGAGCCCTCCTTTGGGCTTGTGACGGTTTTTGAGTTTATTGTTATTATTATATCATGTTTTGTAATATTTAGCAAGTGGGAAATTTTAATAAGTAAATTATTTAATTAAACGGTTTTCATAATATTATTATTTCTCACATGTTAGAAATTATAGCATGAGATTGTAGTTTAATTTGATATTCTTAAGTCAAGCGGTTTCGTAAGAATTAATAATTCACATGTTAGAAATTAGAATAAAATAGCATGAAATGAATATGATGTTCTTATGTTCAAGCCTAAATGGCTAAGACTCTGTTTCTAGCCGGTTTGACCAAACGGGTTTGGTCAAACTAAGATCTAGTCAGCCCCGTTTTGACTGATGACCCGTCGCGGGACTCGGGTCGGGGATTTGTCTTCAGGTAAAGTTTTATTTAATGAATGAATAATGAGCCTTAGTAGATATGAGGCGATATGATATTTGAATGTGATTTATATGCAATTAGTCACATGATAGGAAGTTTTTCCCGTGACTGTTTAATTGTATGATATATGTCGTGTTGACTAAGTACTCATAGAGAATTATGATTTTATGGCGTGTGACCATTCTAATTCTAAATGAGTACCTTAGACCATGACATTGATAGACCTTACTATCTTTAACGAGTATATAGTTCACAGCTTGATAGCTTTTGTGTCACTGGCCTGGGATTTTGATACCAAGCCGGGGCATGGCTGCCTAATTGCTTCCACTTTGGGAATGGAGCCAGCTTAAGTACTAGCCAACTCTGCTTAGGGGGTCTCCTAGTAGAGATTCTCATGTACTTTTGGTCATGAGACAGGGAATGGGTTAGCTGTTGTCGCTAGGTCTGATCAGTCTAGGATTAGGATGTTTATCCTACCTTGTGGTATAGCCTCGAGTTACAGAAGTCGACTATTGACTGTGCTAAGAACTTATGCCTGTTTCTAGACGTATTGGTCTTTCATGTTTGATGATTCGATGAATCGTAGAAGGTGAGATGCAAGCCGGCTACGGTTGATAGAGTTTGGATTACCGGTTGTTAACTGATTCACATGATAGCTTGCATGAGTAGCTTAGCCTTCATATGCTAGGTTATATGTTAGTTATTTGTTTCATAACATGAAAAGCACATCGTATATGTTAAGGCTTTGTATTTTCCATATACATCTCTTTTATGTTATTCATGTTTTATTAAACTCGACATTTCGTGGCTGGGAGAACTCGGAGTTACTCCCCACTGACTGTGGCTTCCGTGTTTACATTTAATGCGGTTGGCAGGTTTGTGATGCAAAGATTGAGTACATTGACGAGCTAGCGAGTGAAGTATTAC
>JAIUZE010003288.1:0-30313 GCA_022085475.1 Heliosperma pusillum | reverse complement strand
TTGGGTGGATATTGTTGGTGACTTGGGTTTCTTTGGGAGTTTGAAGTGAATTTGAAGACGAAGTGAAGAAATGGAGAAGTGCTCCAGGCCGGTCGACCGGCAGCCGGGGTTCCGACCGGCCCAGAGCACTCCAGTAGCAAGTTCTTGAAGTGTGAAAATTGAAGTGCAGATGTTCCAGGCCGGTCGACCGGCAGCCGGGGTGCCAACCGGCCTGGAGCACATTATCATAAGAGAAGTATTTTTGGGAATTTTCGAGCCGTATTCTGTGCCGGTGGACCGGCGGCCGGTCTGCCGACCGGCCCAGAGCGCGTATAACTGAAAATTTGAAGATTGCATATTTTGAACTGAGTTCCAGGCCGGTCGACCGGCAGCCGGGGTGCCGACCGGCCTGGGATACCTGAACACGAGCAAAAACCAAAAAACCAAAAAATCAAAAAAATTGACTTGGGGTCCAGGCCGGTCGACCGGCGGCCGGTGCCTGGACCGGCCCAGAACACTACCCGAGAGCAATAAACACTCGTGAGCCACATCTTTTTCTTTCATTCTTCTTATATTCTTCTCCATTTTTCTTCTTCCTTCCTTCAAATCTCCACAAAAAACTCACAAAAACTCACTTGCATCACCACCATACTCCATCACTACCACATTCAACCCATCAATTAACCCACTACATCACCCAAATTCATCCCAAAACTCAAAAACTTCATTTTTCCCCAATTTTTCCCTCTTTCAATTGACTAACACGAAAATCTCCATGGCTCAACAACCACCTCGGAAAAGAACAAGGCTCAACTTGAGGCCGAGTTAGAAGCTAGACTTCAGCAAGTTACGGCGGGGATGGGTCCGGATGACGATTTTCCCGATATCGTCTTCGTCAGCGAAATCGCAAGAGGTAAATTTCAATGTTTAAAGCGCAGACCTCTTCCCCACTCCCGTTTTATTTGTCGGAATACTATGCGAAACCTCGGCCTTGATACGGTCACTCTTGAGCTTTTCAAAGGTTTGGGGATGGGGGAACTCTACGGTCAGCACTTCCGTACTTACCCCCGTCTTACTTGGGAGTTTTTGAGTTCGTTTAGTCATGAGAAGGATAGGAATACGGGCATGGTCAAAATGGTATCTTTCCGCCTCTTGAATATTGCCTTTAGCATTCCCCTTGAGAAATTTTGTAAGGTTTTAGGGGTCAAATTTCATAAGTCATACAAGGTCCCCGAAAACTTTAATGTGAATGACGTTTGGACTGCTATATCGGGTTTTGAATTTGCGAAGGGAACTAAGAGGCCGGCAAATGCTTGCCACAATGCCCCTATTAGGTTTTGGCATAGGTTTATGGGTTGGACGTTGTTTGGGAGAGAGGAGTGTCATAATTTTAGGGCCGATGAGCTTTCGATTTTGGCGGCTTACTTGTTCCAAAAGCCAAATAAATTTGGAGTCAACATTGGTCACCATGTCGTTATCCACTTCCAGAAAATTGCCAATGACCCATTTAGCCCGACCGGAATCCATTTAGGGGGGATTGTTACCAAGATTGCCCATGTCCTATGTAGAGATGCTCTGGTTGAGCGTAATTTGAGGTGTTTAGGGGGATGCTCCTTGTTGACGGAGGATTACATTTCAAAGAAGCTTGAGTGGGTAGTAAAGAGAGTTGAGGACGGGAAGACTTATTGGAGGATTCGAGGGGTAAATTCTATTCCCCTCCCTAATAGTGCGGCTATGAAAGTGGTTCCTGATAGCGCGCATTATCTTCTCCCCTTAGAGGAGGAGAACCCTCCCCCACCACCTGAAGAAACCCCGGAAGATCCTTTAGCTCCAGTTACCGCATTTAGGCGAGATCCTACTGCCCCCGTCACTACATATAGGAGAGAGGAGCGGGGCCCCACTTCCACCACCTTACCCTATTTGAGCCCCTTCTATCATCAGCAGCAGTGGCGTCCTTGGCCCAATTCATCCCAACCCGACGCATCCACTTCCACCACTACCAGTTACCCACCTTTGGATCCTTCCTTGATCCAGTTCATGGCCGACATGACTTTGGCCTCCGAGGCAGCAGCTACGGAGAGAGAGGCATCGGCTAGGGAGAGAGAGGCGACAACTAAGTGGCGAGAGGAGGAAGCTCGGGATAGAGCTCTTTTGTCGCAGCGGATGGACAGGATGTATTATGACTTGGCTCTTGGCCAATACCCTTCTTACGATAATTGGTGTAGGGAGGGGTATAGGGAGCCAGTTGGCCCACATCCGTCCTATTTTATGTGGCCAGAGGGCGGGTATGACCAGGGTTCTAGGGGGTTCGGAGATTTCAATGTTCAGCCAGACTATTATTCTTCTGCGCCGGGTTTTACTCAGCCGGTCGTTGATGAGGAGGAGGTGGACCCAGAGATTGCGGCTCAGAATGCCGAGTGGTTTGACAGGATGGGTCCACGGTTCGAGATAGTGGAGGGTGGCGGCTCTGGTTCGGGAGCCCAGGATGTAGATGCGTCTTTTGCTGAGGCCAGTCATGGCCAATTTGATACTACATCCTCTGATTTCACTGGATACTCTTGAGGCCGGAAACCCATGAGTATGATCCCTTTTAATCCAAATCTTCATCATATTTGTATTTTCGCATGCATTTAGATAGTTGTATTATATCTTAGCTTAGTCATCCATTTAGTTGCATCCATTTAGGCTTGCATTAGAATTTAATTTTGTAACATATCGTCACATATTAGCCTTGCATCCATATAGCGTAGTTGCATTTTGTTTGGTGTAATTTTTAGACTTTCCCGTGGTTGGTACCCCCATGAGGGGCGTGCATTTATGCATTTTACCGCCACGACGAGACTCCGATATGGCACACTAGACTTTCCTGTGGGAGGTACCCCCATGAGGGGCTTGCATTTATGCACCTTACCACCGCAGCGAGACTCTAGATTAGCATATAGTGTAGTTTACATTTACTTAGATCATGACATTGTATTATATCATTTTGCATTTAGTTTTAGGAATTTTATTTAGTTCATGCATTTACTTAGAGCTAACCCTCTTGTATATATTGTTCATATTTTGATTATTCATCAAAAATCAAAAACCCCAAAAACAAGTTTTTATTTTTCAAAATATTTAAAAACCCAAAAACATGTTATTTGCTTTGAATTCACCCCTCACACCATGTAAATGCTAAGTGTGGGGAGGGAATTCCCGAAAAATTGAAAAAACCCAAAAAATTTGTTTTGTTTTTCCTTTTCTTTTTTCTCTCCTTTCATATTTGAGTCACTTACTCGGGGACGAGTAAGACTTCAGTGTGGGGAGGATTTTATTTCTTTTGTATATATCGTTGATTTTTGAAAAAAGTTGAAAAATGCCTAAAAATCGAAAAATTTGAAAATTTTCCAAAAAATATATGTTTAGATTAGTTTGTATATAGTTTATTTTGTATATATTGCCGTGTGTTTCTTTTTATCTCCATCCATAGGTGCACCCCACATCATAAGAGGCACGAAAAAGGGAAAATGAAGACGCTTTGGTGAGATCTTTCTTATTTCTCTTCTCCCTTATCTCCTTTTCTTCTTACTTGAGGACGGGATGTGTTGATGACGATGTTGTGAATTTTGTTGATTGGCGTGTGTGCCACTTGTGTGCTGTTAGGAGATAACATTAGCTTATGTGTCATATAGTCGGTTAGAGCATGTGCATTTAAGTTGTATATATGCTAGATTGCATCATGACATATAGTTGCATTTAGAAAAATGTTTTAATAATTGTCTTTTTGGAAAACTTGTTGAATGTGCATAGTCCCTTTTTGCTACTTTTTTATTCATAAAGTGTTCATCTTAATCGTGGAATTTTAGACGCCCTGGGTTGTGCATTTCTAGTGAGTTTTAACCCGTCTACTAATGCCGAGCCACGAGTTTGCGCTTATTCCACCTCGACACCCTCGATTGATGTGATTATTCCGATGGTAGAAAGAATTCTTAGGTGACCGTTCTTGCTATGCAAACCAACCATGATTCATTGTTCTTCCACTTTTGATCAAAAAAGGAAACAAATCAAACAAGCTGAAAATATTGAGTCAATTATCATCTTTTCTTGTTTTCGTCGAGGAAGTGCAAAACGGAACTTCTAGGGATTCTAGTGGGCCCATATCTAGGCCCCCTTTCGATGCCACTACGGTGGGGATACCCCTATTGTTGGTTCCGACCGCACGTCCTTGACGGAAACCGTGTGCTTTCATGCCAAAAATTGCAAACCAAAATGCAAATCAAAAAGAAAGAAAAAGAAAAAGAAAGCAAAGTGTGAAATGAAAATTTTTCCAAGCAATAAGACTCAAATCTCAATTTCCTTTTATCCTTCTTGAATCATTTACCTTTGAAGTTGCATAGTGAGACGGGACGACCCTTGTGTCTCATTTATTTGAGAAACGTGAATTCCATATGCTATTGTGCTTAATAACGTCCCGAGGATTTCATTTCCATCTTCCATTTTATCGCTCTTGGCCAAGCAAATAGTAGACGGGGTTCGAAATTTTCATTAGACTTGCACCGCTAGGAGGCGAATATTTTTCCATGCTTTATGATATTAGTGGCTTACAAGGATCATGCATTATTTAAACGGTTTTCCTTTTAGATATTTCCGTCACATGGATGAGGCATGTGATTTTTCTTTTTTTAGATGCATCTTTGTCGTGTTCTTACGTGTTTTTCATTTGGATGCGTCGAAATTTTGAGCAAGCCCCTACTTGCCTTGCAAGGAGGTACTCTACCTCATGAGTATCTCGTTGTGAGTTGAAGGGACGGAGGAGGCCCGTTAATTGCCTACCGTCGGATATTATTAGTAGTTTAGTTAGTAGTCTTGGTATTAGTGTAGTGTTGAATAAGGGTACTTATGGGTCTCGAATTTTGTTTACTTACTCGGGGACGAGTAAGTCTTAAGTGTGGGGAATTTTGATAAGCATTTAATTAGTCACATTTTTCCCTCATTTTCGTCCCCATTTTGGTCCGTTTACACGGATTTGCGTGCCCTTGATTGCATTCTACTTCCCGTTTTCCCGTGCTATGAATATCGGTCTTAATTTGTAGGAATTAAGGCGGAAATGAAGAAATCGGAGCAATAGGGTCTTGCATGAGTCGGGATTCGAAGATGAGATGAAGATGTGAAGAATTGAGTCATCAGGTAGCCCAGGCCGGTCCCCAGACCGGCGGCCGGTCCACCGGCCCAGACCTCTACTCCACTTAGAATGAAGAAAGAAAGAGTGAAGGAATTGGTCAGGTAGTGCCGGCCGGTCGACCGGCGGCCGGTCGACCGGCGGCCGGTCGACCGGCGGCCGGTCGACTACCCGGCCTACACCTACATCAGAAGCATATGAGAGTGTAAATGTGCTCCAGGCCGGTGGGGGACCGGCGGCCGGTCGACCGGCCCAGACCCCCATTTTCCCATACTTAGAAGATTTTGAGATTTTTGAAGGCGAAGTCACTGAAGCTACTGATGTGCTCCAGGCCGGTCAGAGGACCGGCGGCCGGTCGACCGGCCGGGAACACAAGACTGAAAATTCGTCCTCTTCTTCTAATTTCTTCCTTAATTTCGAGATACCTATATATATAACCCCCTATTATTTTGTAAGCAGTTTTTTACATTCTTCTTAGCACAAAACCCTAGAAATTTGTAACCTAAATTACTCCCTAATTACTCTCCTAATATTTCCCTAATCTAGTTTAGTTTCTCATTTCAAGTTGTTGAATCTAGTCTTTCATTTCAGTTTTGGGGTTTGTATTGAAGACTTGGGTGAAGACATTCCCTCTTTTTCATCAATATAAGTTTTGTTTGGTATTAAATTTCTCATCTTTTTTATTGTTTATGCAATTAATTTCCATTTCTAGTTTATAGTTCATCTTTTGAGTGTTATCTTTATTCTTCTCATAGCATAATGTTGATTGAACTCCCCCTTCCCTTTAATGCTTTGATCCTCTTTACCATGTGTGAGTAGATTCTCCTCTAGGGTTTAGGGGGAGCCTAAGGGAGGATTATGTGGGGTATTAGGTTGGTTAATTAGTAAGTTTGTGGTAAATGATTTGGGTATTGCTCATATGAACACCAAGTGTTTGATGAAATGTGTGAACGAAAGTTGCCATTTTATCAAGCATGGTTTGATTTTCTCTTAAGCGACGGTGGTAGAGACGATTAGACTAAGTGTTTATATGGGTGATTTGAGACAAATGCGATGACTTTGTTGATGATTATCGATTGTTGAGACATTAGCAATCGATTTTACTCGAACTATTTACCCCTTTGCTAATTACCCGACTAGCCCATTAATCCCCCTAAGGTGAACCCTTCACCTTAGTCTTTCCCTTAATTGTTTTCATCTTTATTACTTAGCGATTACTTGTTTTTCCTAGTTTTTAGTTAACTTTCCAATCCGTCATATTTTAGGCTAGAATAGGATTCAATCGAACTAGTAGTTGACCCCACCATCCTTGTGGTTCGACCCCGACTTCCGCTATCGCATTAGTTGGGTTTCATAAATTGTTTTGCTTGAGCGGTACGCGACAAATCGTTCATCAGATACTAAGTTAAATTACATTGCATCTTACCTATTGAAATATTATATTTCTAAAACTATTAGTGATAGGACGAAGTATACTCAATATTCACTAATCCACATGGTGTCAACCCTATCACTCAAACATGTGCAATTGCTATAGTTGCGTGGAACTTATTCGACCATCATTTTGTTGTTTCATCTGATGACAAAGGGCACACGAAATTACATGCCACCACTACTCCCCTCTCTACCACCAGGCCTATGCCAATTGCCCCTTCCTACTCTGATCCTTAGTTTTGTTGATAAAACAGTATTATTATTTGGTCGATATAAGTAGTAAAATAAATTATTGATAACTTCATAATTGATGAATTTGCCAAGAATAAGCTTAGGATTTCAAGTGAAAAAAAAACAGAATATCACTCACTGATATAAGTAGCTAGAGTAATTTTTCACACGCCTGTGTATATTTCGGGGGCGTTTGGTTAGGGGTTTACAGGAAAGGGAAAGGAAATCATTTCCCCCAATTCCCTTAGTTGTTGTTTGTTTCACTCTTTTGTCGATTCCCTTTCCCCGCTCAATTCCCTCCCATATCCCTCTATCACTCTATCTCCTTTCCCCCCACCCCCCAAGGTATGAAATTCTCAATCCTTAACTAACTTAAACAACCACCATGGACAATATTGTTAAGCACCACTGGCACCGCTGCCTGATAAGCATTCATTTAGTCACATTTTTACCTCATTTTCGTCCCCATTTTGGTCCGTTTACACGGATTTGCGTGTCTTTAATTGCATTTTATTTCCCGATTTCCCGCGCTATGAATATTGATCTCAATTTGCAGGAATTAAGGCGGAAATGAGGAAATCGGTGCATAAAGACATTGCATGAGTCGGGATTCGAAGATAGTTGAAAAATGAAGAAATGTTTCATCAGGTGGCCCAGGCCGGTCCCCAGACCGGCGGCCGGTCGACCGGCCCAGACCACCACTCCACTAATGAAAGAGGTGGAAAAGTGAAGAAAAGAGCCCAGGTAGCGGCGGCCGGTCGACCGGCCCAGACCACTATTTCCCATACTTAGAAGATTTTTGAAGCATTTTGAAGGCGAGTTTCTGAAGACACTGTTGTGTCCCAGGCCGGTCAGAGGCCCGGCGGCCGGTCGACCGGCCGGGAACACAAGACTGAAAAAATCGCCTTTTCTTCTAATTTCTTCCTTAATTTCGAGAGACTTATATATACCCCCCCTTATTATTTTGTAAGCAGTTTTTGAGAGTTTTAACATTCCTTTTAGCACGAAACCCTAGAAATTTGTAACCCAAATTAATCCCTAATTACTCTCCTAATATTTCCCTAATCTAGTTTAGTTTATCATTTCAAGTTGTTGATTCTAGTATTTCATTTCATTTCTTGGGTTTGTATTGAAGACTTGGGTGAAGACATTCCCCCATATTCATCAATATAAGTTTTGTTTGGTATTAAATTTCTCATCTTTTTTATTGTTTATGCATTTAATTTCCATCTCTAGTTTATAGTTCATCTTTTGATTGTTTTAGTTATTTCTCTCATAGTATAATGGTGATTGAACTCCCCCTTCCCTTTATTGCTTTGATTTCCTTTACCATGTGTGAGTAGATTATCCTCTAGGGTTTAGGGGAGCCTAAGGGTGGATCATGTGGGGTATTAGGTTGGTTAATTAGCAAGTTTGTGGTAAATGATTTGGGTATTGCCCATATGAACACCAAGTGTTTGACGAAATGCGTGAACGAAAGTTACCATTTTATCAAGCATGGTTTGATCTTCTCTTAAGCGACGGTGGTAGAGGCGATTAGACTAAGTGTTTATATGGGTGATTTGAGACAAATGCGATAGCTTGTTGATGATTATCGATTGTTGAGACATTGGCAATCGATTTTACTCGAATTATTTACCCCTTTCGCTAGTTACCCGACTAACCCATTAAATCCCCCTAAGGTGAACCCTTTACCCTAGCCTTTCCCCTAATTGTTTTCATCTTTATTACTTAGCGATTACTTGTTTTTCCTAGTATTTAGTTAACTTTCCAATCCATCATATTTTAGGCTAGAATAGGATTCAATCGAACTAGTAGTTGACCTCCCCCATCCTCGTGGATTTCGACCCCTTTATACTACTTTTATTGGGTTATTTTTGATGCTTGTTTTGACGACAAACCGATCATCAAATGGCGCCGTTGCCGGGGATGGCGTAAGGAAACTCGTAGTTTGTTTTGTGTCTTAGATTTAGCCAAGTTACTTGTTGTTTTTGTTGGTTTTTAGTTGTTAGATTATTTGTAGAGTGCCTTGCATTATTGTCTTTCCCTAGTGTGCCCAAAAACACACTAGGAGTCTAACTTGTTTTTGAGTTGCTTTGAGTGCATGCCTAGAGGTGAAGGTTTGTTCTTGAGCCATCCGGAACCCGAAAGGTTGTTTAGGACTCTCCGTGCCAATACACTTGCTCGGGTTAGGAATTCAAGAAGAGTTAGCCATCAACAAGCCAATACTTCAATTGCTTCTACATCCACTCCAACAATCGATTACCCACAAAACAACACCATTGAACCCATATTTGAAAACCCCTTCTACAATACACAACAAAATACACCACCAAATTCACCACCTACAATACCTCAACAACAAAATCAACCACAAATGACGACTCTACGTGATCGTAACCGTCCCAACCACGATGATACCCAATCTCCAATCAATTTCGGTGTCTTGGCCCCTAATAATTTTGAGATTCACCCGTCTCAAATGAATTCTATTGAGCGGGATAGCTTTGGAGGCCTCCCGGATGAAGATGCTCATGCCCACTTGAGAAAATTCAAAAGTAGGGTTGGAATCATGAAAAGGAATGGGGTGCCCGAGGAAACCCTTTGCCTCATGTTGTTCCCATTTTCCCTCAAGGACCGGGCGGAGAGGTGGTTGAATAACCATCCTCCAAACACTTTCACCACTTGGGATGGTTTGGCTAAGGAGTTTCTAAGTAAGTACTACCCCGCCTCCAAAACGGCGATGCTAAGAAACGAGATTACCACCTTCCAACAAGAGGATGGAGAGTCTTTGGGAGAAGCATGGGATCGCTTCATTGATTTACTTGCCCGATGCCCTCACCATGGAATTGCGGATTGGTATGTAACCCAAACCTTCTATCAAACTCTCCTCCCTCAAACCAAGGCCATGGTGAATGCTTCCGCGGGGGGAAGTTTTGATCATTTAAATGACCAACAAGGGGCGGCATTGATTAAGAAGATGGTTGAGTCGGAATCTAGTTATGGTACTAGTTCTAGAGGGAATAGCTTGAGAAGGAGTTCTAAGTACCCAAGTGAGAACTTCTCAAATGCGGATACCAATGCCAAGATTGATTTGCTCACACAAACTTTCACTAAGGGTTTTGCCGAGCTTCAAAAAGCTCAAAATCAAAGTCAAGGTCATCATGTGAATGAAGCTAGTGGGTCTTATGCACCTCCCATGGTGGAAGCTTATCAAACCCCCACTTGTGAAATTTGCAATGGATATGGGCACACCTTTGAAGTTTGTGGGAACAATTTTTCTTATAGCAATGAAGGAGGAAATGACTACCAACATGTGAATGCTTTCCAAGTAGTCAACAACAACCCACGGCCCTCAAGGCCTCAATTCCAAAACCAAGGAGCTTATAACCCAAATTCAAATTTCTATCATCCAAGCTCAAAATTTCACCCAAACATGAGTTACAAAAGTCAAAATGTCTTAAACCCTCAACACACTCAAACTCAACCTTCCAACCCTCCGGGTTTTTCCCAACCTAGAGGAGGAGGTCAATTTTCTAGAGGAAACTATAACAATCCATTCAACAACTCTCAACAAGGTCAAGGATCAAATCAATTCCAAAATCAACAATTCAATGATCAAGGTTACAATAACCAAGGTAACTTCCAAAACCAAGGTAATTGGAATCAAAGTCAAGGAAATTGGAATCAAAATCAAGGGAATCAAAACTTCAACAATCAAGGCCAAGGTAATTTTTACCAAGGCAATCAAAACAATCAAGCAAGCCAAGGGGTTCCCGATCAATCTTTTCAAGGCCAAGGGCCAAATTTCAACAACAACCAAGGGCCAAATTTCAACAACAACCAAGGGTCAAATTTCAACAATCAAGGTTCAAGGGGGCAACAAGGGAATTTTAACAACAATCAACAAGGGAATTTTAACAACAATCAACAAGGGAATTTTAACAATCAAAGAAACAACAACCAAGGGTCGAGTAGTCGGAATGACTATGCTTTTGCCCTTCCTTTGACAAATCAACCCCACCAAGAGAGTGATCCTTCAATAAGTGAAGTTTTGCAATTAGTCAAAAACATGGAAATCCAAAACAATTTGGCTTTGCAAAATGTCACTAATGCTCACAAAAAGGAGGTGAGAGAATTGGAAGCTAGGTTAGCTTCTCAAGCTTTGAACAATCCTCAAAGGCCTCCGGGAGGTCTACTTGCTCAAGGGAAAAGCTCCAAGGATGCTTCATCAAGCCACCATGCATGTGCGGTGACTTTAAGAAGTGGACTAGTGCTTGATAACCCCTACATGGATATGATGAATGATGAGATTCCAAATGATGAGCATGTTGAGGAAGGAGAAGAACTTGAAGAGCCCTTTTTGACTCCCACCTTGGAGTCAAAAGATGATGGCAAGGGTGAAGATGATCAACCCAAAGAGGGAGAAGAAGGGTATGTCGAAATTATGCCTTATGAAGAGGAGATGAACAAGGATGTCAATGATGACGGAGTAGAGGTACAACCAATGGCAAGAGCTAAGGTAACCAAGAAAACTCCCATTCCAAAGGTATCTTTTAGTACTCCACTTGTTGTTTCCGATATCCCCTACCCCTCTAGAGCTTTGAAAACTAAGGAAAACTTCAAGTTCACCCAATTTAGAAAAATGCTTGAGGGACTTGAAGTGACCTTACCTTTCACCGATGTTATATTGAACATGCCCACTTACTCAAAATTTCTAAAAGACATCTTGACTCACAAGAGAACTTTGGGTACCCAAGATGTTATGATTATGGAGGCGGAGTGTAGTGCTCTCCTCATTAATCCTAACTCTTTCAAAATGCCAAAAAAACTTGGGGACCCCGGAAGTTTCTCTATCCCTTGTGTTGTGGGGGGAGTCATGATTTCAAGGGCATTATGTGACAATGGTGCAAGTGTAAGTGTCATTCCCTTAACTATTGCTAAAAGAATTGGACTTGAAAGTTTAACCCACACTTCTATGACTCTACAACTAGCGGATAGGTCCGTTAAGCAACCTTTGGGTGTGCTTGAGGACGTACCCGTTAAAGTTGGCAAATTTTTGATCCCCACGGATTTCGTTGTCCTAGATATCCCGGAGGATAGCCACACTCCCATCATCCTTGGTAGGCCCTTTTTGGCTACCGGAGGAGTCCTCATTGATGTGAGGGACGGGCGGCTAACCTTTAGGGTGGGAAACGAAACCCTTGAATTTAATCTTCCACATCTAGTGAAGGGACCAATGTTTCACAAAGCATGCTCGGTAGAAGTCATAGAGGAAGTGATTGAGAAGATGCATGAAGAAGAGAAGCATGAAGAAGAAGCTCTACAAGTGGCACTCCATGATGAGGAGATGGGAGATGACCACGAGGTAGATGATGAACTAATGAAGAAGGTGGAGGGCCTTCTCCCTCCAAAGGTACAACTTAAGCCCTTACCTCCCTCACTTAAGTACTCTTTTTTAGGTGAGGGAGAGACTTATCCCGTTATCATTAATGCTAATTTAAGTGAAGGCCAAGAACTTGAACTTTTGAAAGTCTTGAAAACTCATAGGGGTTCACTTGGATATAGCATTGATGATATCAAAGGGTTAAGTCCTAATCTTTGCATGCATAGAATTGTCTTGGAGGAGGGTAGCAAACCTAAGGTAGATGGGCTACGTAGGTTGAATCCTAAGATGGCGGAAGTGGTTAAAAGTGAGGTTATGAAGTTGTTAGAGGCCGGGATTATCTACCAAATAACCGATAGTTCTTGGGTGAGCCCCGTCCATGTAGTGCCCAAGAAAGGAGGGGTGACTATGGTGGAACAAGAGGATGGGACTCTCTTAGCTTCTAGACCCGTGACCGGGTGGCGGATGTGCATTGACTATCGCAAATTAAATGCCGCCACCCTCAAAGACCACTACCCCATCCCCTTTATTGACCAAATGCTTGAAAGGTTGGCGGGGCATTCTTACTATTCATTTCTAGATGGTTATTCCGGGTTTTTCCAAATCCCCATACACCCGGAAGACCAAGAGAAAACCACATTCACTTGTCCCATAGGAGTTTATGCTTATAGGAGGATGCCCTTTGGGCTTTGTAATGCTCCGGGGACTTTCCAAAGATGTATGACGGCTATTTTTGCCGATTTTCTTGAGAAGAGTATGGAGGTCTTCATGGACGACTTTAGTGTCCATGGAGACTCATTTGATCTTGGACTTGTGAATTTGTCTCATGTTTTGCAAAGATGTGAGGAGCACAACCTTGTCCTCAATTGGGAGAAGTGCCACTTTATGGTGGAGGAGGGGGTTGTGCTTGGTCACATCGTGTCTAAGAGAGGCATAGAAGTTGATATGGCTAAGGTTTCGGTAATAGAAAACTTGTCACCCCCTACAAATGTGAAGGGAGTGAGAAGCTTTCTAGGCCATGCGGGCTTTTACCGACGTTTCATCAAAGACTTTTCTAAAATAGCCAAGCCTTTAACTTCTCTTCTTCTCAAAGACACACCATTTGTATTTGATGAATTTTGCTTGAGTGCTTTTTGTAGGTTGAAGGAGGCTCTTGTGACGGCTCCCATAATCCGATCACCGGATTGGAGCCTTCCCTTCGAAGTTATGTGCGACGCCTCCGATTATGCGGTCGGGGCGGTGCTTGGCCAAGTTGTGGACAAGAAGCATCATGTAATCTACTACACAAGCAAAACTCTTGATCAAGCCCAAGTCAACTACTCTACGACGGAAAAGGAGATGCTAGCTATTGTTCATGCCGTGGAAAAGTTCCGGCAATACTTTGTTGGTGCTAAGGTTGTGGTATACTCGGATCACTCCGCTTTGAGGCAATTGTTAGTGAAAAAGGATGCAAAGCCAAGGCTCTTGAGGTGGGTTCTTTTACTTCAAGAGTTTGACTTGGAAATTAAAGACAAGGCGGGGTCGGAGAATGTTGTTGCCGACCACCTATCTATATTGACTACCGAAGATCATGGGTTGAAGGATGAGAGTGGCCCGATCAATGAGTGGTTGAGAGAAGATAGTTTGATGATGATAGGTGGTAAATCACCATGGTTTGCGGACTTGGCAAATTTGATTGTGAGCGGGTTTATTCCGGAAGAGTTGGATGCTAGAGCTAGGAGGAAGTTGAAGCATGACTCAAAACGCTATTTTTGGAATGACCCACATCTTTTTCGCAAGTGTGGTGATGGCATGTTTCGAAGATGTGTTCCTAGAGAAGAAGGTATGGAGAGATAGTTGATAGAATTCACAACTCGGCCTATGGAGGCCACCTTGGTACATCTCGCACCATTGCAAAGGTGTTACAAGGTGGTTTCTATTGGCCATCTATGTTCAAGGATATCCACTACTTTGTCAAATCTTGTGATCGGTGCCAAAGAACGGGGAATATTAGTCAAAGGAAGGAGATGCCCCTTCAAAACATTCTTGAGATTGAGCTTTTTGATTGTTGGGGAGTTGATTTCATGGGACCATTTCCCAACTCTTGTGGGAATGAGTACATTTTGGTAGCGGTGGACTATGTGTCCAAGTGGATTGAAGCCGTTGCCACCCCAACAAATGGTGCTAAGGTTGTTATCAAGCTCTTCAAAAACACTATATTTCCGAGATTTGGGACCCCAAGGGTGGTGATTAGCGACGGGGGTTCGCACTTTAGGAAGAGCACTTTCAAGTTCTTACTTTCTTCCCATGGTGTCACTCATAAGACCGCTCTTGCCTACCACCCTCAAACTAGTGGGCAAGTAGAGGTCTCAAACCTTCAAATAAAAGCTATCTTGGAGAAGACTACAAGCAAAGGTAGGAAGGATTGGTCTCAAAAGCTTCCGGATGTTCTATGGGCCCTTCGCACCGCTTTCAAAACTCCACTCGGCACAACTCCTTACAAGCTTGTTTATGGAAAAGCTTGTCACTTGCCAATCGAGTTGGAGCACAAGGCATGGTGGGCCTTAAAGGAGATGAACTTCGATATTGATATGGCCGGAGAGCTACGATTTCTCCAAATGACTGAACTTGAAGAGCTAAGACTTGATGCCTACGAGAGCTCAAAGATCTACAAGGAGCAAACGAAGAAATGGCATGATGCCAAATTGGTTGATAAAAATGTGAAAGTGGGTGACCAAGTCTTACTCTATAATTCTAGAGTCAAGTTGTTTCCGGGAAAGCTACGCTCTAGATGGTCGGGTCCTTTCAAAGTTATTAACATTTCACCACATGGAGCTTTTGAACTTTGGAGCGAGGAAGGTGGTAATTTCAAGGTCAACGGGCATCGAGTGAAAAGATATTTCGATGGAGATGAAAAGGGAACGGTGGAAGTACTCTTCCTTGGGGATCCACTTCCCGAGGAGGAGTCTTGTTTGTAAACTCTTGAGATTTGATAGGTTTGGTGGAGTCCCTCAACAACCACCATTTTTTTGTATATAGCATGCATATTAGGAATAGTTGTGAAGATTTGGATTTGTGTACTCGGTTTTTCGTCTTTAGGAAGAAGTTTTAGGAAAGTTTGAAACACTTGTAGTCGGGTTTGGTTTGAAACCGTATCATTGGGATTATGTTGGTTGGGTGATTATTGTTGGTGACTTGGGATTCTTAGGGGATTTGTTGTGACTTTTGAAGACGAGGTGAAGATTTGAAGTCGTGCTCCAGGCCGGTCGACCGGCAGCCGGGCTGCTGACCGGCCCAGAGCACTCCAGAAGGTGATTTTGAAGTTTGAATATTGATGTGCAGGTGTTCCAGGCCGGTCGACCGGCAGCCGGGGTGCCAACCGGCCTGGAGCACATTATCATAGAGGCTGATTTTTTGGAAATTTTTGAGCTGTGTTCTGTGCCGGTCGACCGGCGGCCGGTCTGTCACCGGCCCAGAGCACACTATTGCTGAGTTTTTAAAAGTCGAAATTTTTGAGCTGCGTTCTAGGCCGGTCGACCGGCAGCCGGGGTCTGACCGGCCTAGACTACCTGATAACGCAAAAACCCAAAAATCCAAAAAAAAATCAAATTTTGACTTGGGGTCCAGGCCGGTCGACCGGCGGCCGGTGTCTGGACCGGCCCAGAACTCACCCGAGAGCCATAAACAACTCGTGAGCCCCCATTTTTCTTTCATTCTTCTTCATTCAACTTTCCTTCTTCCTTCTTTCTTCCTTCAAACCCACATAAAATCTCCACAAAACCCACAAACACTCACACAAATCATCACAAAACTCACCCAATCCCACATCTAACCCACAAATTAACCCACTACTTCACCCAAAATCATCCCAAAACCTCAAAAACCCAATTTTTCCCTCTTTCAATTGAATATTCCGAAAATCAACATGGCTCAACAACCACCAAGGAAAAGGACAAGAGCTCAACTTGAGGCCGAGTTGGAGGCTAGGCTTCAGCAGGTGACGGCGGGAATGGGTCCGGATAACGATTTTCCGGATATCGTCTTCGTAAGCGAAATAGCAAGAGGTAAATTTCAATGTTTAAAGCGTAGACCTCTTCCCCACTCCCGTTTTATTTGCCGGAATACTATGCGGAACCTTGGCCTTGATACGGTCACTCTTGAACTTTTCAAGGGTTTGGGTATGGGGGAACTATACGGGCAGCACTTCCGTACTTACCCCCGTCTCACTTGGGAATTTTTGAGTTCGTTTAGTCATGAGAAAGATAGAAATACGGGTATGGTCAAAATTGTTTCCTTTCGCCTACTTAATACTGCATTTAACCTTCCCCTTGAGAAGTTTTGTAAAGTTTTAGGGGTCAAATATCATAAGTCGTACAAGGTCCCCGAAAGCTTTAATGTGAATGATGTGTGGACTGCAATATCGGGTTTTGAGTTTGAGAAGGGAACTAAGAGGCCGGCAAATGCTTGCCACAATGCCCCTATTAGGTTTTGGCATAGGTTTATGGGTTGGACGTTGTTTGGGAGAGAGGAGTGTCATAATTTTAGGGCCGATGAGCTTTCGATTTTGGCGGCTTACTTGTTCCAACAGCCGCATAAATTTGGGATCAACATCGGTCATCATGTCGTTATCCACTTCCAGAAAATTGCCAATGACCCGTTTAGCCCTACCGGAATCCATTTAGGGGGGATTGTTACCAAGATTGCTCATGTACTTTGTAGAGATGCTCTAGATGAGCGTAATTTGAGGTGTTTAGGGGGCTACTCATTGTTGACGGAGGACTACGTTTTTAAGAAGCTTGAGTGGGTAATAAAGAGAGTTGAGGACGGGAAGACTTATTGGAGGATTCGAGGGGTAAATTCTATTCCCCTCCCTAATAGTGCGGCTATGAAAGTGGTTCCTGATAGCGCGCATTATCTTCTCCCCTTAGAGGAGGAGAACCCTCCACCACCACCTGAAGAAACCCCGGAAGATCCTTTAGCTCCAGTTACCGCATTTAGGCGAGATCCTACTGCCCCCGTCACTACATATAGGAGAGAGGAGCGGGGCCCCACTTCCACCACATTGCCTTATATGAGCCCCTTCTATCATCAGCAGCAGTGGCGCCCTTGGCCCAATTCATCCCAACCCGACGCATCCACTTCTACCACTACCAGTTACCCACCTTTGGATCCCTCCTTGATCCAGTTCATGGCCGACATGACTTTAGCCTCCGAGGCAGCAGCTACGGAGGGAGAGGCAGCGGCTAGGGAGAGAGAGGCGGCAGCTAAGTGGCGAGAGGAGGAAGCTCGGGATAGAGCTCTTTTGTCGCAGCGGATGGACCGGATGTATTACGACTTGGCTCTTGGCCAATACCCTTCTTACGATAATTGGTGCAGGGAGGGGTATAGGGAGCCAGTTGGCCCGCATCCGTCCTATTTCATGTGGCCAGAGGGCGGGTATGATCAGGGTTCTAGGGTGTTTGGTGATTTCAATGTTCAGCCAGACTATTATTCTTCTGCGCCGGGTTTTACTCAGCCGGTAGTTGATGAGGAGGAGGTGGACCCAGAGATTGCGGCTCAGAATGCCGAGTGGGTTGACAGGATGGGTCCACGGTTCGAGATTGTGGAGGGTGGCGGCTCTGGTTCGGGAGCCCAGGATGTAGATGCGTCTTTTGCTGAGGCCAGTCATGGCCAATTTGATACTACATCCTCTGATTTCCCTGGATACTCTTGAGGCCGGAAACCCATGAGTATGATCCCTTATAATCCAAATCTTCATCATATTTATATTTTCCCATGCATTTAGATAGTTGTATTATATTTTAGCTTAGTCATCCATTTAGTTGCATCCATTTAGGCTTGCATTAGAATTTAAGTTTGTAACATATCGTCACATGTTAGCCTTGCATCCATATAGTGTAGTTTGCATTTACTTAGATCATGACATTGTATTATATCATTTTGCATTTAGTTTTAGGACTTTTATTTAGTTCATGCATTTACTTAGAACTAACCCTCTTGTATATATTGTTCATTTTGTGATTTCTCTTCAAAAATCAAAAAACCCCAAAAACAAGTTTTTATTTTTCAAAACATTTAAAAAAACCCAAAAACATGTTATTTGTTTTGAATTCACCCCTCACACCATGTAAATACCAAGTGTGGGGAGGGAATTCCCATAAATTGAAAAACCCAAAAAGATTGTTTTGTTTTTCCTTTTCTTTTTTTCTCTCCTTCCATATTTGAGTCACTTACTCGGGGACGAGTAAGACTTAAGTGTGGGGAGGATTTATTTCTTTTGTATATATCGTTGATTTTTGAAAAAAAGTTGAAAAATGCCTAAAAATCGAAAAATTTGAAAATTTTCCAAAAAAATATATGTTTAGATTAGTTTGTATATAGTTTATTTTGTATATATTGCCGTGTGTTTCTTTTTATCTCCATCCATAGGTGCGCCCCACATCATATGAGGCACGAAAAAGGGAAAATGACGACGCTTTGGTGAGATCTTTCCTATTTCTCTTCTCCCTTATCTCCTTTCCTTCTTACTTGAGGACGGGATGTGTTGATGACGATGGTGTGAATTTTGTTGATTGGCGTGTGTGCCACTGGTGTGCTGTTAGGAGATAGCATTAGCTTATGTGTCATATAGTCGGTTAGAGCATGTGCATTTAAGTTGTATATATGCTAGATTGCATCATGGCATATAGTTGCATTTAGAAAAAAATGTTTTATTAATTGTCTTTTTGGAAAACTTGTTGAATGTGCATAGTCCATTTTTGCTACTTTTTTATTCATAAAGTGTTCATCTTAATCGTGGAATTTTAGACGCCCTGGGTTGTGCATTTCTAGTGAGTTTTAACCCGTCTACTAATGCCGAGCCACGAGTTTGCGCTTATTCCACCTCGACACCCTCGTTTGATGTGATTATTCCGATGGTAGAAAGAATTCTTAGGTGACCGTTCTTGCTATGCAACCAACCATGATTCATTGTTTTTCCACTTTTGATCAAAAAGGGAAACAAATCAAACAAGCTGAAAATATTGAGTCAATTATCATCTTTTCTTGTTTTCGTCGAGGAAGTGCAAAACGGAACTTCTAGGGATTCTAGTGGGCTCATATCTAGGCCCCCTTTCGATGCCACTACGGTGGGGATACCCCTATTGTTGGTTCCGACCGCATGTCCTTGACGGAAACCGTGTGCTTTCATGCCAAAAATTGCAAACCAAAATGCAAATCAAAAAGAAAGAAAAAGAAAAAGAAAGCAAAGTGTTGAAATGAAAAGTTTTGCAAGCACTTAGACTCAAATCTCATTTTCCTTTTATCCTTCTTGAATCATTTGCCTTTGAAGTTGCATAGTGAGACGGGACGACCCTTGTGTCTCATTTATTTGAGAAACGGGAATTCCATATGCTATTGTGCTTAATAACGTCACGAGGATTTCATTTCCATCTTCCATTTTATCGCTTTTGGCCAAGCAAATAGTAGACGGGGTTCGAAATTTTCATTAGACTTGCACCGCTAGGAGGCGAATATTTTTCCATGCTTTATGATATTAGTGGCTTACAAGGATCATGCATTATTTAAACGGTTTTCCTTTGAGATATTTCCGTCACATGGATGAGGCATGTGATTTTTCTTTTGTTAGATGCATCTTTGTCGTGTTCTTACGTGTTTTTCATTTGGATGCGTCGAGATTTTGAGCAAGCCCCTACTTGCCTTGCAAAGAAGTACTCTACCTCATGAGTATCTCGTTGTGAGTTGAAGGGACGGAGGAGGCCCGTTAATTGCCTACCGTCGGATATTATTAATAGTTTAGGTTTTAGCCTTAATATTAGAGTAGTATTGAATAAGGGTACTTATGGGTCTCGAATTTTGTTTACTTACTCGGGGACGAGTAAGTCTTAAGTGTGGGGAATTTTGATAAGCATTCATTTAGTCACATTTTTACCTCATTTTCGTCCCCATTTTGGTCCGTTTACACGGATGTGCGTGTCTTTAATTGCATTTTATTTCCCGATTTCCCGCGCTATGAATATTGATCTCAATTTGCAGGAATTAAGGCGGAAATGAGGAAATCGGTGCATAAAGACATTGCATGAGTCGGGATTCGAAGATAGTTGAAAAATGAAGAAATGTTTCATCAGGTGGCCCAGGCCGGTCCCCAGACCGGCGGCCGGTCGACCGGCCCAGACCACCACTCCACTAATGAAAGAGGTGGAAAAGTGAAGAAAAGAGCCCAGGTAGCGCCGGCCGGCCTACCGGCGGCCGGTCGACTACCCGGCCCACACCTACATCAGAATGCATGTGAGAGTGATTTGGTGCTCCAGGCCGGTGGGGGACCGGCGGCCGGTCGACCGGCCCAGACCACTATTTCCCATACTTAGAAGATTTTTGAAGCATTTTGAAGGCGAGTTTCTGAAGACACTGTTGTGTCCCAGGCCGGTCAGAGGCCCGGCGGCCGGTCGACCGGCCGGGAACACAAGACTGAAAAAATCGCCTTTTCTTCTAATTTCTTCCTTAATTTCGAGAGACCTATATATACCCCCCCTTATTATTTTGTAAGCAGTTTTTGAGAGTTTTAACATTCCTTTTAGCACGAAACCCTAGAAATTTGTAACCCAAATTAATCCCTAATTACTCTCCTAATATTTCCCTAATCTAGTTTAGTTTCTCATTTCAAGTTGTTGATTCTAGTATTTCATTTCATTTTTTGGAGTTTGTATTGAAGACTTGGGTGAAGACATTCCCTCATACTCATCAATATAAGTTTTGTTTGGTATAAAATCTCTCATCTTTTTCATTGTTTATGCATTTAATTTCCATCTCTAGTTTATAGTTAATCTTTTGATTGTTATATTTATTTCTCTCATAGTATTATGTTGATTGAAATTCCCCTTCCCTTTAGTGCTTTGATTTCTTTTACCATGTGTGAGTAGATTATCCTCTAGGGTTTAGGGGAGCCTAAGGGTGGATCATGTGGGGTATTAGGTTGGTTAATTAGCAAGTTTGTGGTAAATGATTTGGGTATTGCCCATATGAACACCAAGTGTTTGACGAAATGCGTGAACGAAAGTTACCATTTTATCAAGCATGGTTTGATCTTCTCTTAAGCGACGGTGGTAGAGGCGATTAGAATAAGTGTTTATATGGGTGATTTGAGACAAATGCGATAGCTTGTTGATGATTATCGATTGTTGAGACATTGGCAATCGATTTTACTCGAATTATTTACCCCTTTCGCTAGTTACCCGACTAACCCATTAAATCCCCCTAAGGTGAACCCTTTACCCTAGCCTTTCCCCTAATTGTTTTCATCTTTATTACTTAGCGATTACTTGTTTTTCCTAGTATTTAGTTAACTTTCCAATCCATCATATTTTAGGCTAGAATAGGATTCAATCGAACTAGTAGTTGACCTCCCCCATCCTCGTGGATTTCGACCCCTTTATACTACTTTTATTGGGTTATTTTTGATGCTTGTTTTGACGACAAACCGATCATCACTGCCACCACCAACTCCGACCACCACCATAACCGGTACTACATTCCCCGCCCTTGCCAGAACCGCCATCGTCGTCAGAACCGCCATGTCACCGAAACCCACCTTACGTCATCGACCTTCATCTTGCTCAACCCTTCCAGATGCCCATATCTTTCCCATATCCACCACCAATTTACACATTTAATTTGCACATGCTTCGTTTACACAGACGATTTTGGGATTGAGGTTTCACGCTCAATCAGGGAGTCTATACATATCTGTACAAGAGTGTTGTGCTAAAAATTGATCTTATGAATTGATGATTTGATATATTTGGTGCCTTTTTGGAGCAACCGTCGTTTGATGTAAATAACAAGTGTGCTAGTATCAGATCATCATGTACGGTAAGTAATTACTAGTGTATTTAGTTTCCTTTTTGGAGCTTTGTAAACTTGAATCCTTTTGTTCCATCTCCCTAGACCATGGTGTGGGATCACTGGAAAATTATATTAATGGTGGCAAAGAAGAAGTGTCCCTCCAAGCACAAGATGTTAGATCACTAGAAAATCAATGGTGGAAATTAAAAAAAGGACTCGCCGGCGGCGTGGCCATTCTCCAGACAGGTTAAATATGGTCATCGACGAGGGTAGTGCATGTGGTGGTTGGTGGTGGTTATGGCGGTAGTTCTATTTGATGGGTTTTAATTTTTCATTCACTCATATTTACAAACCAAACATTAAGGTAAATCTAAGGGAATTCATATCCTTTGGCCTTGTTTCCCTTTTCGATTCCCTTTTCCTTTCCCGCATCCGAACCAAACGCCCCCTTATTTAAATGAAACCCTTCATACCTTGTAAAATTTCCAATTGAATCATAATGTCTAGCTCGGCAGATATAGATCGACGAATCCAAACCATAATTCTATATGACTTGTTTTTCCAGCCCATTAACATCATTTATTTTCTGGTACATAAGAAGGCGAACCCCCAAAAGTAAGCATGTATTAAACGAGAAAAGATATTCCTAACACATTTTCACAAAGAACGGACCGAAGCCCCTTAAACAAACTGTCGAAAAATATTGGCTAACCAATCAAATCTCTAATCACATCACTAGAATTGGAGTATCATCATTAACCCACTAATCATTCCTCTTAATCCTCATTAATTACCACACTCACTTCCCAAATCCCAATCCAATGAATCCATCTCCTTTATCCCCTCATTAATTACAATAATTGACTTAATTTAATTAACAAATCCCATCAACTTCTAATCACAATCATAATTCATTGACATTTGACACTAATAACTAATCAACCCCGCACGTGCCTCCCCTCCTCCTCCCTACCTCCCTTCCACCACATCACCAACACATACAATGACGTAACCAAAAACACACCCCCACCTCAAAATCCAAAATAACAACCATGTAATAAAATTAAAATTAAAATTAAAATTAAAAATAGAAACAAATGTAAAATCCGTCCATGAAATAGCAACTACATTAAATAATCCCCGACAAATGCAGGCGTATAACCGGTTACCGGTAAACGGTCACGTGCCGCCGCCGTCATCTCCGCCGCATTCGCCGTCGTTACGTTCGCCGAGGTTTCGCCGCTCAAAACGTGTCAGATCAGTCGGCCCACCTCCGGCGTATCGTACGGCGGCACACCGTCTTGCTTACGTCATCTTGTCCGTACTATTACGGCGACAAGGAATTTTTCTTTTTGCTCCTCTTATTTATATATCGGGAATGTTGTTTTATATGGGAACGGTGTCGTTTGATGCTGGACCGGTTGTTGCGCATAGACCGGCGCCCGGTTCGGTTTATCGGAGTCCGCAACTTTTCGCGAAGCTTAGGCCGCATATGGATTCGGATAATTCTACTGCTGATGCGGTTAGATTGATTCTTTTGTGGTTGCGGAAGTAATTGTTAATTTTGATTGAGATTTGTGATTACAATTTATATAAATTATAGTGTAAGACGGTCTTACGGAAAAGTTACTTTTAACGGTTTCATACAAAAAGACGGTGTTATAGTAGAATTGCTCTGTAATTGAGGTGTTTGATGTGTTTTCGTGATAATGTAGGTTTGATTTAGGTGTGAAATTAGGGTTCGTTAGCTCGGTGTGTTGGTTATCGGAGTTTGAAGCTGAATTTAGGTACTCTGTAGTGATTTAGATGTATTTATAATTGTAATTGGAAGATGATAATGTAGGTTTGATTTAGGCGTGATTTTAGGATTCATTTGTTTGATGTGTAGGTTTCGGAGTTGGAAGATGAATGTAGGTACTTTTATAGTGATTTAGTTGAATTTATGATTTAATTGGAAAATGATAATGCAGGTTTGATTTAGGTGTGAAGTTAGGGTTCATTTGATGGATATGTAGGTTTCAGAGTTGGAAGATGAATTTCGGTACTATGTAATGTCGTAGTGATCTAAATGTATTTAATATTTGTAAATGCAGTTGGATGATGATAATGTAGGTTTGATTTAGATGTGAGATTAGGATTCATTTGGTTGATGTGTTTCGGAGTTGGAAGATGAATGTAGGTACTCTCTAGTTTACAATTGCAATTGAAGATGATAAAGTAGGTTTGATTTAGGTGTGAAATTAGGATGCATTAGTTCGGTGTGTAGGTTTCTTAGGTGGAAGATGAATGTAGGTACTCTAAAGTGATATAGATGTATGTATATTTGCAATTGGAAGATGATAATGTACGTTTGGTGTAGGTGTGATTTAGGGTTTATATGTTCGATGTGTAGGTTTCGGAGTTGGATGTAAATAATGTAATATAGGTTGTAATTCTAATGTTTTAGCGGATTAGCCTATTTAGGAGGTACTCTGTAGCGATTTAGATATATTTATAAGTGCTATTGTGATTACACCGAGGACTTTGATATGGACGCGGATAACTGTACTTGGGATGTGGTTAGTGTAACATTGTGTTTTTCGAATGGATTATTAGTTTTGATTGTGACTTGTGATTATTTTGAGGAGTTTGATGTGTGTTGATGATAATGTAGGTTTGATTTGGGTGTGAAATTAGTGTTTCGGAATGGGATGAGTAATGTAGATAGTGATTGTCATGGTTTGTTGGATTGGCTTCTTTGAGAGGTACTATGGAGGGATTTAGATATAGTTAATTAGTTATGATTATGATTGCAATTGTGATTGCAAGTAGGAGTTTGATGTGTTTTATTGCGTAATTTTGCTTTGATTTAGGTCTGAACTAGGTTTCATTAGGTTGGTGTGTAAGTTTCAGAGTGGGATGGGTAATGTAGGTATTGATTGTAATAGTTTAGTGGATTAGGTTATTTAAGAGGTAGTGATCTAGAGGAATTAAGCGAAGTTAAGCCTGCAAGGACCGTGAATTGTGAATGCACGAGCAAGTAAGTTTTTTGTCACATGCACGGGATTATCTTGTCAGCCATAAAAATATTGCAGTTTTTTGGTATCGGGAATCTATTGCATAACATTTCACTGATTTTGAAAATTGATGGAAACTCAAAGAATTAGGGGGATTTTTATTTGATGGGAGTCTCAGAGAGGAGTACTTTTTGGTCACAGGAGTCGAATATATCTCTGAGCTGTATTAAATATGGTGCCATGGAATTATTGCTTCTAGAATAACATTTAAAATGGCCGTGAGCTGCTTTTTGGTAATGTGGATGCTGGTGGTGACTTTGGTGCTCTGTATGAGCAAATAAACGTTTTTCATGCTCGAGTGTCTTGATTTCTAGTGATGAAAGGTTAGACTTTAGTGACTTACTTTTTTCAGTGTGGCTGCTTTGTTCTTCAAGGGTAACATTTTACTGGTTGGGTATCCGTATATTTTGAACATTGTATGGTATTTGGTGGATTAAGGTTCTTTTTTAAGTTACTTTTGATGGGTTCATACAAAAAAGACCGTGTTCTAGTAGTTTTGCTCTGTAATTGAGGTGTTTGATGTGTTTTGGTGATAATGTAGGTTTGATTTAGGTGTGAAATTAGGTATGTTAGTTCGATGCGTAGGTGTAGGAGTTGGAAGATGAATGTAGGTACTCTTGTAGTGATTTAGTTGTAGTAATAATTGTAATTGGAAGATGATAATGTAGGTTCGATGTAGGTGTGAAATTAGGGTTCATTTGTTTCGAGGTGCAGGTTTCAGAGTTGGAAGATGAATGTCGGTACTATGTAGTGATCTAGATGTATTTAATATTTATAATTGCAGTTGGATGACGATAATGTAGGTTTGATTTAGATGTGAAATTCAAAGAATGAGAGGGAGTATTATTTGATGGGAGTCTCAGAGAGTATTTTTTGGTCACAGGAGTCCAATATAACTCTGATCTGTATTAAATATTGTGCCATGGAATTATAGCCCCTAGAATATCATTTAAAATGGCTGTGAGTTGCTTTTTGGTAATGTGGATGCTGGTGGTGACTTTGGTGCTCTGTATGAGCGGATAAGCGTTGTTCATGCTCGAGTGTCTCCATTTCTAGTGATGAAAGGTTAGACTTTAGTGACTTTACTTTTTTCAGTGTGGCTGCTTTGCTTTTCAAGGGCTACATTTTACTGGTTGGGTATCCGTATATTTTGAACATTGTATGGTATATGGTGGATTAAGGTTCAGGCAACAAAACTTTTTTAGGTAAATGGGTAGTGGTTCTGGTAGCTTCAAGCCTGATTTGAGAATTGCATTTTGATAGTTTAAGGGTTAGCGGTGGAGTTGGTATGAGTGATTTAACGCTGATGTTTAGTAATGGAACTATGGAAAGATTTTGAATTTGTGAACTGTTTTTGGCTCTGATTTGAGTACGGTGGTGGTTGCTTTTAGAACCTGAGCTTCTTCAGCAAGATTTGGAAATGGGAGTTTAGGTTGGATTTGAACTGATTGAGGCGTATCTTAATAAGCATTGATGTAGGATTTTGTTATTTTTTGTTATGTGTTATAAAAGAAATAAAGAAATAGAATACGGCATCCCTTGTACTCGTATGTTATGGTTTGATTTATTGACTTCCAAAAATGTTCTTCCATGTTCCGAGGAGCGATAGGATTCGCAGAATAGTTATTGCTTGATTAATACAATGGTGGCATGCTTTTTCAACCATTGTGGGTGATGAAAGTTGTTTTTTTATTTTAGTTATATGGTTCCATATATCTCATAGTGGTAGCTACATATTATCTTTTGACTGGAGGTATTGTTTCTCTTGTAGATTTTAACTATTTGGAAAAATTCTTACAGAAGTGGTGAGTGGAGGTCATGTATCAGAAATAAGTCCTCTGAAGGTATGAAAATTGCTGCTGCAAACTAAATTTTCATCATTTATTTTTGCTCTGTTGCCTTTATTGGTTTTGTGTAGTTATACCTCCTTTTATTTAGTACCCAAGGAGAATGTGTTATAAAAAAGGGTGTTTGACTTCCATAAATAAGCAGTTCTTGATGTTTAGCAATTGCTCTGCTAGATAATCCAACTTTTTGGAAAAATTGAAATTAACTTAATGATTATGAGACGAAAGAGAAAAATATAAAAAGAATGAACATTGCGAGATGATTGTATGTTCTTTTTTAATGATAACCAGAAGAAAATGGAGTTTATATTGGTTGATGTGATCTATGCTGGAATGAGCTGTGGTATCTCATAATGGGCAAGAATAATTGGCATCTTGTGTCTTTGGAGTTGGGAAAGCTGTGTGATCACTGGAAAACTACTGATTTTGCCAAAAGAATGGCCCGAGTAACCGTTTTCAATTAAAGGGTTCTTTACGGTACTAAACTATATGAAAAAAATGTTATAAAGCCTTTTTGACAGGTGTAAAGAATCTCTCATATGTGATAATTCTATGGCGGTTACAGTTATTCCATATTTGTTTGTGGCTATTTTTTTGATGAACTTCTGTCAATTCAGTCACTTAAATCCTCAAAAGCACTGAGTATATATCTGTGTAGATGGGTGGAGGAATGTAGGATGCTATAGTCTATAAAGGTCACAGTGATGAACTGTAAGCACTAAGCAGTGAAATGATAATTTTGTATTCAGGTGTGATGGACTTGTGACGCACACAAAGAAATTAAGAAGAAACTTAGTCAAGGAACTTACTAAAACAAAAAAGGGAAATTCTACATTGTGCCCCTGCGTTTTCGGTTTTCTTAGTTGTACCCTTGCCTTTTCTATATTCTACGGTTTACCCTTGAACACAATACTTGGTTTCCACCACGACCTACTTCAATTTTGCATTAACTCTGCCTCTCCCAACAACCCTCCTTCATTGATCATCCTCACCCATTGATATTACATCACCCTCCTCTATGGGAAGTTGGGAACCATCACAAATCACCCTTTAACAAGCACGAACTACTATCAATAGCTCCTCCACGAAGCATGAAATGGTAATGGAGACTTTATGGACTGCTGGGTCATAAATTTCTGGATGGGTTAATGGGTAATTGGGTAGGCTAATAAGTAAATAAGTGGGTATGGTAATTGACTGGGTTAATGGATAAACTAACCAACCAAGGGATAACGGAGACTATCAATAAGGTCACATTATAGACTCATGTATAGAGGTGAGGGCTATACCATAGAAAAAAAAAAGGCCGGGATACAACATTTAGAAAAACCAAAAATTTAAAGACACAACATAGAATATCCCAAGTAGATGAATATTAGTTGAGGATGTGTCCATTGTAATGGGTACCAGAATCCAGATTCATGTTTTACTTTAGATCGGTCCATTTTTACTAAAGTTGACCGCTAGACTTCTTATGTTTTATGAAAAAGGTAATTAGTTTTGGCAAGGCTGCACAGTTCTACAGAAAGTCAAGTTTTATCTCTCTCACTTCCTCCACGGCTCAATCTGTCTAGTGTTTTTTTTTTCTTTCATCTAGTAGAGTTCTTAAGCCGTGTAATTTATTATGGTGTTTGTGACGTTCATTATGATATATATTTAATACGATGCAAGCTGCTTGATGATTCTTTCAATCGAAGAGACTTTTCAGTAAATGTCTTATGTTCTTCAACACTTCAAGTTGATAGCATTTAGTTTGATGCTTGTCTTTTGACAGACGGCTTACCTGATTCAAATGGCTATATATATGTTGAAGCAAATGGTGGCTTGAATCAGCAAAGGGCATCGGTCTGTTGCCTTTAATCTTAAACACAATCTGATGTTCAGTTTCTCCAATTGTGATTGTATATTTTTGTTTTATTTGTTTCTAACCTGATCCTGTTTTTTTGTTGTCTTTTTATATGCTGGCTAGATATGTAATGCAGTTGCTGTAGCAGGCTATCTTAATGCGACTCTTGTTATACCTAATTTTCATTATCATAGCATATGGAGAGATCCTAGGTTTGTGTTAATTTTTTGGTAATTCTGTTATAGTATGATATTAAATTCATCTGTTACTAAAAAAAAAAAGATAAAAAATTCATCTGTAATGTATAATCTTTTTTTTGCAAAAAGAATTTGAATGTTTTTTTTTGTTGTCATTATTAGGCCTCGTTGTTTTTAACCGACTTTTGTTTGTCTCTGCAGTAAGTTCAGTGATATATATGATGAGGATTATTTCGTCAGTACTTTACAAAATGAAGTACGAGTCGTCACTAGGATTCCTGATTACCTAATGGAGCGTTATGACCACAACATGAGTAATGTTTACAATTTCAGAATAAAAGCATGGTCATCAGTTCAATACTATAAGGATAATGTCCTGCCAAGATTACTTGATGAGCAGTAAGTAGATGTACTCTTCTATCTCCACTTTCGTATTTTTCTGTTTACCAATTTTTTCTTTTCTGATTTATGTGATAGACTGTATTATTACTTTGTGACTTGGTTTCATCTATGCTATTGCTAATAACTAAGGACTTTAATCAGGGTATATTCTGTTAAAGGATGGCGAGGCATAGTTTTAAACACATTTTCAGTCATGTCGTGGTATTGGCTGTTGCAGCTTAATCTTGCTAAAAGTTGTGATTATTGCTTCAAAAATGCGGTAAAATTTGGCTGCAGTATTTTTCATAATCTTTACAAGACCGTCACTGTCGCGGCCTTGATTTTGTACTATGTGTGGAGTTTAAAAACTCGACCTCCATCCCAAATTTATTATCTCCTCTTAGCTCTAATTTTTAAACCTATGCGAGCTTTAATGGTCAAATAACTATATCGATTATAATTCTATATGACAATAACAACATCATTATTACTCTAGCATGTTAAGGCACAAGGCACAAATTGGGGCAGGGGGTTGGATGTACGCTACCCCAGCGTTTCTAGATTGGTCAGAATGAAAATTACGTGAAGAGTTGCATGAAAAACTACTACATAATAGAAAAAAGCTTAACTAGCTTAGTGAACCATTTTTCTCTATTCCATCATAATCTGCAGATCAAAGAATAGTGAGTCTTTAGCTCCATTAGAAATGAAAATTGATAACTACTTATTATTTTGAAGCAGTTCTATTATTTTCCTTGAATCAGATTGTTTTTTACTTTTTCTTTTTTAATAAAGTTTTTATTATTTTGAGTATGGGTCTATTATCTCTGGTGCAAAAAACTCTAGGAGAGGCACCGAATGATGCCAAGATACACTCACCATAACTTCATATCAGTATACCATGATGCAGAAATACAGATGACCATTAAATAAAGTGACCATTTTATGCAAACACGAACATAACTGAACCGCAAAA
>JAIUZE010003286.1:0-42389 GCA_022085475.1 Heliosperma pusillum | reverse complement strand
ACGGGAAATATGTCTCCCGTCTATATATTTCTTTTGTATAATATTATTTCCGTTTTGTAATGAACCTTTTTATTTATGACACCTTCGTTATGTATTCTTATCTTTTATGTATTTAAATAATTTTTTTTTTCTTTCCGCAAATTTGAGGGTGTCACACCCAAGCTTCATAAAAACTCTCAAGAGCGTGTTGACGGAATCCCGTGATTTGGCTCTTCAAGGTTTGAGTTTTCTCGGGTGGAAAAAACTTTTGATAGAAAGAAAGAGCCAATGTGTCACGATCCGGAACTTTGAGCCAGGACGTAGTGCGCACTTTAATCTAATCCCGCGACAAGAGTGCAAGTGAGAGCATCAAGCACTAGTGTTTGTCACGCACTAGGCATTCGCAATCGGTCTCGGGTTGTGTGTGTCGGGATCCTAGTCTCGATCATCAATGGTCGGCACACACATATTCGTAAGTAAGAATGAAGACAACAATTCCTAAGAACGCAAGCAATGAGTTAATATGAAGGAAATTGATGGGAAGTAGATTGAGTGACTAGTACTCCCCATAGAGGGTTTTTTTTATAGGTTCAGTCCTGTAGCAGGAAATATTACCTGTGCAGAATAGCGATATGTTTTATAAACAGCTAGAAACGTATCTTAAACATAAAATCTAGCTCCAAGATTTGACATGCAGGAAGTAATCTTGGAGTACTACATGAAAATAAAAACATAAATGAAAATACATGAAAGCATAAAGGAAATCTATGAGGTCAAAGTGGACGGACCGCGCGCGCATATTTGCTAGTTTTGTGGGTCCTTACACTTTCCCCCACCTAATCTGTTGTCGTCCTCGGCAACGCATGAAATCAGCAGGGCTTTGCTTAGTCAGCAGATGTTGTTGGAAGTTGGTTGGAACGGATGGTGGCACGCTTGCTCTTGTTGCGGGCTGGATCTTGAGGGTCTGGATGGTATGGCTTCAAGCAGCTCACATGAAAGACTGGGTGACACTTCATCCAGCCGGGTCGTTCAAGCTTGTAGGCCACCTCCCCAATCCGCTTTGTCACTTGAATAGGACCTTCATACTTCCGCACAAATCGCTTGTCGCGCCCCGGGAGGAATCTCATCTGCTCCTTGTTCAGCTTCACCATGACCATGTTACCCACATTAAACTTGCGGGGTCTTCTGTTTTTATCGGCCCATTTCTTCATGCTGCGAGACGCCTTCTCCGAGTAAGCTCGGGCAATTTCTGCATTCACATCCCACTCTTTTGCAAACTCATGTGCTTTCTTCGTCCATCCATCATAAGTATCTGCAACTGTCAGAGGAAATAGTGGTATCTGACCTGTAACAAGCTCAAACGGGCTCTTGTTGGAAGAGGGGCTCGTTTGAACATTAAAAGAGAACTGGGCAACATCAAGGAGTCGCACCCACTCCATTTGAGTTGCGCCAACAAAATGTCTTAAGTATTTCTCTAGCATGCTATTGAAGCGCTCGGTCTGGCTATCGGTTTGTGGATGGTAACTTGAGGACATCTGAAGATTCGACCCCAATAACTTGAACAACTCTCCCCAAAATAGTCCCGTGAAGTGAGGGTCGCGATCACTGATTATGCTTTAAGGTACCCCCCAATAATTCACAACATGTCTGAAGAACATAGTAGTTGTTTCTTCGGCACTACAAGCCTTGGGCAATGGAATGAACGTCGCATATTTTGAGAATCGATCCACAATGACGAGGATCATACTTAATTCCCCTACCTTCGGCAACCCAACTATGAAGTCCATTGAGATACATTGCCATGGACGTGTTGGCACCGGCAACGGGTTTAGCAGTCCTCCGGGCTTTTGTTTCTCTTCCTTGTCTTATTGGCAAATGAGACAAGTCTTGGTGTATTCCATCACATCATCCTTCATTTGTGGCCAGTAGTATCTCCTCTTTAGTATGCATAAGGTTCTCTTCCATCCCGGATGTCCCGCCCACAAGGTGTCATGGCACTCTTTCATAAGATTCCTTCGTAATCCCGCCGCTTTTGGAACGAAAATTCGATGTCCCTTTGTGAATAGAAGTCCATCTTCCATCCAAAATTTCCCAGTTTTCCCCTCCAAGACCAATTGTTTTAAAGTCCGAGCTGTTGGGTCTTGGTCGAGGTGTTCTTTCGTCTTGGCTCGAATATCCGTAGCTACTGTGGTAGTACACAAGTGAGCAATCATTCGAAGTGCGGAGAGGTCACACCTACGACTTAGGGCATCGGCAACTCTATTCGCTGCTCCTGGTCGGTACCTGAATTCCACATCATACTCCACCAACAATTCCTGCCATCTAGCTTGTTGGCTGTTGAGCTTGGGCTGATTTAAGAAGTGGGTGCTGCAGTATTATCGGTCTTGACAATGAATTTTGAACCCAATAGGTAGTGTATCCATCCCGTTAGGCAATGGACAATGGCTAAGAGCTCCTTCCCTTGGGCAACATATCGCGTCTCGGCCCCATTTAACTTCCTACTCTCGAAGGCCAATGGGTGACCATCCTGGAGAAGTACCCCTCCGAGGGAATAATCTGAGACGTCCGTCTCAACTTCAAAAGGCTTCGTGATGTCTGGTAAAGCTAAGACCGGTTCCCTGACAACGGCTTCCTTAAGGCTCTCAAAGGCTCTCCTTCCGTCGCAGACCATTCCCACCCAACATTTTTATTGAGCAAATCGGTCAGCGGGGCAGCTATTTTTGAGTACTCTCGAATGAATCTTCAGTAATAGTTCGCTAGCCCTAAAAATGAGCGGAGTTCAGACACATTTTTAGGGGCGCCCCAATCCTTGATAGCAGCAATCTTCTTTGGGTCCATCTTAAGCCTTCCTTTCCCCACAATGTGACCAAGGAAGTTTACTTAAGGTCTGCCGAATTAATACTTCTCTTTCTTGACAAAAAAAAAGTGGTTATCCAGGAGTTTCGCGAACACAAGTCTCAGGTGTTCTTCATGCTCGGTTAATGAGCAAAACAAGTCATCCAGTTGCTTCCGTAGTTCAGCTACCTCTGGGGGTGCCATCCTATAAGGGCCTCGAGCGGGAGGTCTTGTTCCCGGCAGTAACTCAACTTGGTGGTCTACCGAGCAGCGAGGCGGTAGATTCATAGGTAATTGATCAGGCATCAAATTCTTGTTTTCATCCAGCACTCTCCTTACCTGCGCCTCCACAGGTTTGACATGGGTGTCTTGTTTCATTGACATGGTGCACAAGTACGTCGGTCCTTTCATCATCAAGCACCCTCTTCAATTGCATAGCCGAGAGGAATGGTCCTTTCATATTTTGTGGTCCTCCTACAGCTTTCACAAGACAAGGTTTCAACCCTATCATCACAAGGGAATCATTGTGAGGCGCTAAGAAGGTTGGTGTCCGTTTTAAGAAATCCATGCCGAGAACGAGCTTAAAGTCGTCCATCAGGACGCTGGTGAAGTCAAGTCTTCCGCTCCAATCACCCATCGATAGCCACATTTTTTGCCACTCCATGAATCGGTTTGGCACTGGAGTTGGCAGTCTTCATGCTGCCTCCTTCGCGATTTAGCTTCAACCCGAGTATTTTTGCTTCGTCTGGGGAAACAAAATTATGGGAGGCACCCGTGTCAATCATGGCACAAGTTCCCTTTCCATTGATTTTCAAGTCGACGTACATCATGTGCATCGCGCCCATTCGCGCCACTTCTCCTTGTTCACAGGAATCCTCATTGTCGCATATGTCCGCTTCTTGATCTATCCCCTCGGAGTTCGGCTCTATCGACATCTTAAACAAGTTCTTCGTGAGAGTGTTGAACTCTCCCTGGTGCGGGCATTCAGACATTCGATGTGGTCCTTTACACAAGAAGCTAGCAAACACCTTCCTAGCAGTGGAAGCTTCAGACGTGCTCCCTTTTGAGGAGGTTGGGGTGGAGTTAGTTTGACCCCATCTTCGTTGGTCTTCTCAAACCGACTGTTTCCCGTAGGGAAGGATCTCACTTGGGAAGTGCTTCCTCCAAACTTAGGGTTACTCCCACTCGACATAGGGAATCCCTTATTTTGTGCAGCTTCTCGTTCCGTGTAGTAGTCGACTAGTCTCTCGGCTGCGGTCATTCCGGCGGAGAGGGACTCAGGTCTTTGTCGCATGATCTTCCGTTGAGCCCACTCTTTCAACCCATCGATGAATTGGAACACTCGATCCTTCTCGGTCATCTCAGTTATCTCCAACATACATGTCGAGTAGGCTTTCACGTACTCTCGGATGGAACCAGTATGTTTCAAGCTTTTCAATTTTCTTCGGGCTAAAAAATCGATGTTCCCTGGGTAGAATTGTTCCTTGAAGAGTCGCTTAAAGTCATCCCACGACTCCAACACAACCGTCCCTGCTTCAACCTCTACGTATTTCGAGCGTCACCATTGTTTGGCATCATCCATTAGATACATACTCGCGGTGCTGACTTTCAGATTCTCGTCAAGCATGCTTACACGGAAGAATTGCTCCATGTCAAAGAGGAAGTTGTCGACTTCCTTCGAGTCTCTTGCCCCACTATACTTGTGAGGTGTAGGCGGCTTCACCTTGAGAGCCCCAGCAAAGCTATCGTCAGCGGCCAATTTCATCAAGGCATTACACATGTTCTCGAGTTTCCCGACTCTCTCGTGGAGGTAGCCCATCTCCTACGCGTACTCGGGTAGAATCGTTGCTTCTACGGTTTCAAAGCAAGCCTCGTGCGCGTTTACCGTCTCGTCAAGGGCTTGGTGAGTATTCCCCAAGCTCACCATGAGATTCTCCAATTACGGAAGTTTCTCATCAAGCAACTTCTCCAAGGTCGTCACCCTTGCCCTTGTCTCACCTTTGTTTCCACTCGGTTCTATTGCCTTTCCCGTCATTGTATCGCAGCAGCCCGTCGTGAAGACCGGGCTCTGATACCAAATGTCACGGTCCGGAACTTTGAGCTGGGACTTGGTGCGCACTCTAATCTAATCTCGCGACAAGAGTGCAAGCGAGAGCGTCAAGAACTAGTGTTTGTCACGCACTAGGCATTCGTAATCGGTCTCGGGTTGTGTGTTTCGGGATCCTAGTCTCGATCATCAACGGTCGGCACACACATATTCGTAAGTAAGAATGAAGGCAACAATTCATAAGAAAGCAAGCAATGAGTTAATATGAAGGCAATTGATGGGAAGTAGATTGAGTGACTAGTACTCCCCATATAGGGTTTTTTGATAATTTCAGTCCTGTAGCAGGAAACATTACATGTGCAGAATAGCGATACGTTTTATAAACACTTAGAAACGTATCTTAAACATAAAATCTAGCTCCAAGATTCAACACGCAGGAAGTAATCTTGGAGTACTACATGAAAATAAAAATATAAACGAAAATACATGAAATCATAAAGAAAGTCTACGAGGTCGAAGTGGATGAACCGCGCGCGCATATTTGCTAGTTTCGCGGGTCCTTACACAATGTATCCCAATTTGTGATTCCCATAGTGGTGCGATCAAGGCTATTGATCCATAGTTTTTGCCTTGTCATTCAAAGAGAAAAGGAAAAGTATTTCCCTAATTTGGGCTTGAGTGACACCCGTTTGTCGAATCATGGAACAATAATCACAAAATTTTTGCACGTGCAAATTGGGATCCTCCAAAGGACTTCCCCCAAATTGCTTCCTCTCCACAAGGCTAATGAAAGCCAGTTTGATCTCGAATTCCGGGGAGGTAATTTGTGTAGTAGTGATACCGGCCGGAAGCATAGCCGCGGTGGGCTTGGAGTGATCGAAAAATTTCACCATCTTCTTAATTTGTGATGGTGGTGGTGATGATGAACTAGAAACCTCCTCTTCAAGATTTTCAAGATCGTCTAAGTAAGATTTTCTTGCACTATCTACTTGCACGGGAGAGGCGGCTTCTTTTACTTCTTTCTAAAATCATCGTCTTCTACGAAAGGTTTTCTCGGGCTCGGAATCCGGTGAAAGTAATTCTTCCTCACGAGAAGACCTAGGCATAAGGCAACAATAATCTTCAAGGAAATTGTAAGTACGGTCTCAAGGAACAAGTGGTCCTAAAGACAAGAGAAAAATAAGATAGAAGTCTACAATAAAAAAGCGAAGTAAAAACGTATTCCCCGGCAACGACGCCAAAATTTGATAGGCTATGTTGCACACCTAATCAAAGATAAATTTCCCTTGACACAAACTAATGTAGTATGAGGGTTCGAACACAAGGAGACGGGTATTGCGCTATGAAATGCTATGAATAAACTACTATCAAGGTCGGTTTAATAATTGGTTTGGTTTAATGATTAGCTAAAATGTTGTAAAATATATAATTAAAAGATTCTAGGGAAGTTGTGTCACCATGCAATTGCTTTATATTCATGTTAAACTTTGAATAAATAACATTGTAAATTGTTTAGGCTAAAGACACTCACCTCTCGATATTAGTGTCAACCTTAGATTGGGTCCTAGAGAACTTTCGTTATGACTAGGCCGCTCTACTACACATGCTTAGTCTAATCTGATTCCGTGCCTCTCGACTTATAGAACGAATTAACAAACTTATCGATGAATATGGCCACTAAACAAACATTAATCAAGATGATACAAACATGTGGAAGAAACAATTTAATTAATTATATCAACCTAATTTAACATTTTCATATATTACTCATGCATGCCTCCCCTAATCCCTAGACAAAGGATATTACTCACTCATATTTAGAATAAAACTAACAATGGTGTATGAAATGACAAATGTGGTAAACATGGTTAAATGAAATAGCAAAAGTTATAAAAGTGCTAAATGATAACTAACACTAATGAAATGCAAATGCTAAACTAATAAAACAATGATAATGTTAGTAATACGATAATGAAGAATACAATAATGAATTGAACAAGGATCGAAATTACCGCAACAAAGGGACTTGTAACAAGAGTACTAGAACCAAATGACTAAGGAAAGATTGTATTGAATTGTAACCAAATACTTGAGCAAAAGTAAGAACCAAATGTTTAACAATATTGAAACTAAATATGAAAACTAAGAGAAAAATTTGTGTGCTTCAACTAAGGAAAATGTAAGGAAGATATTGCTAAGTATGTGAGAAAGATGTGTAAAAAGATGATCCCTAATGACGAATTAAGGCTCTTATTTATAATAAAATAAGAGCATAACGTAAAGAACCTAGGGGAGTCAAACCCCTGATCGGAGACAAGCCACCCCGATTGGAGTCGTGAGTATCCAGATAAATTCGCTTAAAGGTCTCGGCTAAATGCATGAGGATTCCAAATCTTTGTCTTAACTCGTCTTTAATCTCTGGTTAAACACACCACTAAGCACTATAAGTATCCAAAGTTGAGCATCATATGTTGAGTTTGTAAGCCTCCAAATCTTGGGCTTCCTTTATGACTTCATTTTATGCATCGACCCATTTCACAATTCTTGGACTTCTTGCTTAGACTAGCTTAGTGTTCTTGGTGTTTGCTTAAAATGATGGGAAAAAGGCAAATGCTTCATTCCTACAAAACGTGACAAAATACAAGCATACACCTCGAAAACGTAATTAGCTCACAAATATACTAATTAAAGTATAATAATCGTGTCAAATTGAGGTAAAGTAGGGAGTAAAATCATATAAAAATTAGACATATCATGGGTCGTATTCGGTTTGAGGTGTGATTGGGTAGGTCTAAGTAGGGATCGCAGTGGTGTTGGTCTGGTCGGATACGGTGGTCTGCATCTCAATTTCCATGTTGCTGAAATTTTCTATATTGTTATGTTTACTTAATATAATAATGTTTTATATAAATAATGACGGGATGAGTTTGTGTCGGTCTATGTTGGCTGCATCCTAGGATGGTTCCTTATGGTGTTTACGGCCAGGTGTTTGGTTGAGGAGCGATTTGTGTTTTGGTGTGTCTATTGGCTTGGCTTCTTGGTTTATTGGTTTTTGGTATGTCTGTTTGGTTTTTTAAGATGTACACTACAAGAAAACAACATTCAGGCGACTGATATTGGCGACTGATTTCCGTCGCTAAAATCAATTTGGCGACTGAAATCAGTCGCCAAGACCTAGTCGCTGTCATTAGTCGCCAAAAAACATTCGGGCGACTACTTTCAGTCGCCAAATTTGGCGACTGAAAAAATAGTCGCCAATTGTGGAAAATGGCGACTGAAATCAGTCGCCAATTTGGCGACTGAAAGATTTAGTAGTCGCCAATTTGGCGACTGAAATCAGTCGCCATCAGTCGCCATTTTGGCGACTACCATAGTATTCAGTCGCCAATTTGGCGACTGATTTCAGTCGCCAAGCAGTCGCTAATGGATTTTCACTTTGTAAAAATACAGGGGGTTTGGCGACTGAAAATAGTCGCCAAATGAACATTTCAGTCGCCAAAATACCTGTGATATTGCATGAAAATTTCCGTTTTCATACTACCATACCATACCATCATACCCTACCTGCAAGTATACAAGAAAACACAAAGATTTCACACATTTACAACAACACGATGTGAAACCAACATCCTCATATAGATAAAAAAAATTGTTTCAAGTTTACAAATTTTCTTAAACGGAATTGTTTCAACCATAAATTGTTTCATGTAACAAGTTTCTAAACTATATCAGAAGCCAAGGTTTATATTGGATTCGGCCTGGAATCCACCACTTCCATTGCCTTCATCATAATCCCGGCGATAGGGAGGGGGACCTTGGTTGCAATTCTCAAACCTGCTTTCCCAAGCCTTGAATTTCTCTTTCATTATCCTTATTTCTTCATCCCTTTCCGCGCTTTTTCTTTTTTCCTCGTCAAGTGCGGCTTGGAGTCTTCCCACGACTGTCGGCTCGTATGTTTGGTTTGAGGTGGACGACATTCTTCCCCTTGGAGTTTCGTAAAATACGTTCTTTGCCGACCCAATCCCGTAGACGTTCCCCTTCTTGAAACCCTTTACTAAGTCGAACCAAATCTCGTTATCGGGTTTCTCGGGATGCCTAAGTTTCTCGGCGGAAAATGCTTCCTACAAAATATAAACATTGTTATTAAAAATAGCTACAATATTGGTTAAACATTCAAAAAATTGAACTTATTGTAAAAATACAAAAATGCTTGAAACTTACATATAATTCCTTATCTTTTGGTTTGATCCAATATCTTCTATTGTCTTCGAGCCGGGAATGGGTGTCAAGGAAGAGCTCCGGAGCTGTGGGCGTGTTAGCTTTTTTCTTCTTACCCTTCTAAAAGAAAAAATTAAAGACTTGTATAAGAAAATTTTAATAATAAAAAGAATTTAAGTTATAATTTTCAAATGGAGGAAAAAGTGGAAATTATAACTTACACCCAAAACTAGGCTAAGGAAAGATCGAGATCCTGCGTGATGCGACGGCTCAGCCGCTCCATCTTTCTTTCCTCCTTTTTTATTTTTGGATGCTTGGGCCGACCTAGCCTGAAACTCCTCAGTTTCACGATACTTAAGCATATCTTCATATGCACCACCTACAAGTTAAATAAGTATTATAAAATATGATAAAATGTGTAAAAATATAACTATATATATACAAATAACAAAAACAATTAAATACCTCTCATATGCTCCGGCTCCTTCTTCCTCTTGACAACCTTATACATGTTGTCCCTTAACCGTCTAGTGCACGTCTCATTGTACCTTTGACGTACAATATACTCTATTCCGGCCGGCCAGTCAAATGTTTTCTACAATTTAAAAGGTAAGTATTAGTAAAATAAATTATTAATTAAAAACTATAATAATATAAGAAAATATAAACAAAAATAATATACCCTAAAATTATTGAACCACTCCTCTTTTTGTGCAGAGGTAGCCTTGGTCCAACAAGTAGGAGCAACTCCCGTCGTCTTCTGCTTTGTACTCTGAGTACAACCGTGTACAACCTTTTGAGACGAAAACCTGAAAAATAAATTATGGAATAGTATGCATTTATGGTAAATAATAATGTAATATAATTATAAACTAATAAATTAAAGACATTGGTGGTTGTCTTACCAAAACCCCGCGGGATCAAGTATCATCTTCCCTTCCGGCGTGAACTGGATCGTCTCCGATGTCTGATCCGAGGACTCGTCATTGGTCGATTCCTCGACCACTACCGGACTCTGCTGATCAATAATCTCCATCTCCTCCTCGTCGACTGAAGAAGTACTACGGCGTCTGTTTGAACCGCCGCCACGTTGTCTACCTCGACCTCCTGCCATCTACAAGTACACAAATATTCAAATTGTTAGAAACGGTTAATAACATAAAAAAACAAACATAAGCTGTTAATAACATAAAAAAACATCAAATAACATAAAAAACTTAATTAAAATATATATAAATATATCTTTACCCAATTAATCATTATCATCATCAAATTCGTCCTCATCATCATCACCAATTGATTCATTATCATTATCACTATCAACACATCATATGTTTGCACACCTACCTCCCACAATTGTTTCAATTCTTCCACCAAAGGTTGCAAATAAACATCTAAGGCGGTTTTTGGATTATCAGAGCCAGGAATAATTAGTGACAAGAAGATGAATTGTTTTTTCATACATAACCAAGGTGGTAAGTTGTATGGAGTGACCATTACGGGCCAAGAAGAGTACTTTCTACCAAACTGGCCAAATGGAGCAAAACCATCCGTACAAAGGCCAAGTCGCACATTACGGGGTTCCTCAGCAAAGTCGGGGTAAAGCATATCAAACCGCTTCCATTCCTCTCCATCACTCGGATGACACATCTTTCCCGGAGTACGAGGATTTTCCTTGTGCCATCTCATTTGCTCGGCAATGTTTTTGGTAGCAAACATTCTTTGAAGTCTAGGAGCTAGAGGAAAGTAAGTTACGGGATTTTCGGGTATTGTTTCTTACTCTTTTCACCTCTCTTTTTTTCATTCTTTCCCTTTTTACCTTTCAAGACAATACTTCCCTCAATTGTCTTATATCTAGCCTTTTCACATTTACTACACTTGTCAAGTAAAGCATCATCCTTCCAATAGAGCATACATCCATCGGGACATGCATCAATCTTGTAATGCGGAAGTTCTAGACCTTTCACTACTTTTTTGGTATTGTAGAATGATCGGGTCATGACATTATTATCGGGGATAACATCCTCAATCAAAGAAGCAATGCCATCAACACAAGTAAATGGCAAATTGTACTCACATTTCAAAGTTACTATCCTAGAGGCGGCTTCTAACAATGACATTTTGCTCCCTTCATATAATGGTTTTTCACTCGCCTTTAACATATCAAAAAAGGCTTTTGCTTGTGGGTGTGGTTCTTCTTCACTCATTGGTATATGATCATTATTGAAAATATTAGACTCAAATGCATCAACTACCATATCTCTATATGGGTTCTCATTTTGTGGGATTTGAGATTGTTCGGGAAGTGAAAAATATGATTCTCCATGAGAAATCCAATTGTAGTAGTTTGGACAAAACCCGTTTGTATAAAGATGTTCTTGAACCTCAATGTCATGTAGATATCTCATGTTTTTGCATTTAATACAAGGACACCTAAGTTTCTTTGCTACTAAATCATACTCGTCTTGTTGTCTAGCAAATTCAATAAACTCGGCAACCCCCTTTATAAATCTAGCGGTAGGACGTCTTTTCTTATCAAGTCTATCTTCGTACATCCATGTACGTTCCAACCTCTTCATTTTAATCTAAACATTAACCCACACAACAATAATTACAACAATATTGATTATCAATTATTACTACCTCTAGGAACATATCTATTATCAATAATAAACCAAACAATAATATTGTCAACATGGATACTAACTATACTAAAATTAACATATCACTAATTAAACTACTATCATTCTAATTAATAACATTATCAACATGGATACTAAACAACTATCAAACTAATACATACACACTTTAATTATAAAATCCTAACATTCTACTCCCTCCATCACAATTATTTATTTGCCTTTTGATTAAAACAACCATAAAAAATAATTTAAAGGGCAAACAAATGAATAAGACGGAGGGAATACTAACTTTCTACCATCAATAATACTCCCATTTATACTAATTTAGTCAATCAACAATCCTAACATCATCAAAAACACCAATACATTGTCAATTACAACCTCGATTAACATAATGTTAACAATTTCACAAAACCCCCAATTTATATAAACCCTAACCATCAACCTACACAAACCCTAACTAACTAACCATTAGAACTTTGTAAGCATCACAAATTATACATAAACATCATAATACTAATTAAAATCATAAAATAAACAAACAAACAAGCTAAGGAATTAGATTTAGGAGAGCAAAAGACGCACCTAATTAAGGAAAAGTGACGGAAATAGAATAAGAGTCGGAGTTTGTTGGTGAGGACGGTGGTGATATCGGTGGAGCTAGTGTCGGAGTGGTGGTCGGAGAGGTGGTTAAGGAAATGGAGTAGTGGTGGTGGCGATTATGTAAAGGAAATGGGGGTTTCGGGTGATTGAAGGAAATGAGTAAAGTTGAAGGCGGATGAGTTTTGCGTGTTCTGGATAATAGACAATTTGGCGACTGATCTGGCAGTCGCCAAAATGGCGACTGAAATCAGTCGCCAAATGGCTTATCAGTCGCCAATTTGGCGACTGATTTCAGTCGCCCGAGTTTTTTTGATGAAATTCAGGGGATGGTTTCAGTCGCCAATTTGGCGACTGATTTCAGTCGCCATATTCTATTTTCAGTCGCTAAATTGGCGACTACTTGTATCAGTCGCCTTATAACAGTCGCCTGAAACAAGATTTCTTGTAGTGGTAGGAGTTTTTTCTCCACTAAAGGCAAGTTCGTTTGGCTTGCTTTCGACATTTCATTTCTACGTCCTCGTGGCGTAAATGCATCTTGTTCCCAACACTCTTTAGAGCAAATGTCTCGATGGTCTTTGGAAGTCTCGCGCCATGTAGATGTCGCGCATGATGAAGCTCGTGTCCAAGCTACCGTATTTCACCAATATGTTGTTGTTATCCGACATCTCATCTTCCGTAGTCGCTTAATAAGTTGTATTTTTATTTTTAGTAATGTAGTATGTATGTATGGTCCTAAGAGGAACTGTACGACTTAATAGGTAAACTTTATTGTTGCTAAAAAAATTTCTCTCTTTTTTTTAAAAAAATCTCTTTTTCCAAAGTAAAAACAAGGGCCACAGGCTCACATGGATAGATTTCAAGAATGGCACGAAAATGTAATTGACTTGAAACAACTTGTAATTGAAAAGAGATAAATATAGGCATAACAACATATAAATGTTGTTCTTAGTGATAATACTTGTACAGAAACGAGTTTAGGTCCATCAACAAGCAAAGATTATTATGAATTTGATTGCTAAGAAAAAGTACAAAGAAAGATGTGATCAAGTCATGTTAGAATATTTATTAATATTTGAGTGGCCTAAGTGTTTCGGGTTTTAATAGAAGTTAAGTTCATTTTAAATATTACGACTTTAATATAAAAGGAGACACCGTGATGGATCGATTTCAATTAATGTAATTAAAGTCCTGGAATTATTATTCCCTCTTACCTTACCCTAATCACAAATTCTTATTTCAGACGGACTAATTCCGTCTGAAAAATAAGACGGGATTATGTTGCCACTTTTTGATAAAATGTAACCACAGCTTATATCAACTTGTTTTGAATAGTGGTTACATCTAACTGTAAAGTGGTTACAAAATCCCGTCTTATTGCTTCAGACCAAAATGGTCCGTCTGAAGCAAGACCAACTGTACCCTAATATAAGTCGTTTTTCACGAAAAGGTGCGATCGGTTTTTATTATGTGAAAAGGTATGTAAACCACATTACATATGTGAGAGGGACACTGGAAGTTGATACAACATATCAAATATCATTATCATAAAAGAAACACAGTACGTACAAAGAAAAGAAAAGTGAAAGGCAGAAAGCCGTTTATTTCTCCATCACCAAAGGAACATAAAGGAGGGAGTTAAGGAAGATAATCAATCTTCTATACTTTTTATTATTGTATTGAGTGTGTCGGTAAGATATGGACCAGAGTTAGTCCTTTATTCCGTCTTATTTGTGACGGACCGACCCGTCGTAAACTTGCGACGGGTCAAATCCCCCTTACAAAGAGCAAGTGGGGTACAAATGAATCCCCTACTTGCCTTGCCACTTTCTCTTTGTGAGGCCGTCACAAGACTTATTGGCAAGATATATCCTTCATGTGACTAGCATTACCCGGTTACCCCACATGATCTTGATGCACCAAAACAATTCTGTAATACCCAACAATAAAAAAGCAGAAAACAGTATTTGAGCAACTCCACGCTCTGTACAACGAAGAATCTACCAAGTTCGTTAGTCTCTTTCCTACTCTAGCATGGACCGGGCTGACCATACGCCATATCAAGATAAATATGGAGCTCTAAACCTGTGTATTGTGCTCTCTGATGCGGGTGTGACCAATATTTTTGCCTAAATTTCGAACCTCGAATTAGCGGCTAATTGCCAATGGACTCGACAATATTGAACTCCACAATTACCACCAAAGTTAGCCTTTCAATCCCCTCTTGGTAGCATCAAATCAGTCCAATAACTGATTACAAAAAATAAGATGGATTTGGGGGCTAAAACTGTGAAGTGGTGGACGGGGCAGACGAGGAAATACAGTCTATCAGTTAATACAGTACAATAGTACATGCAACACCATTTGGCGACACAACTCTTGATGTTACCGGTATAGCTCATGTGTCGTAACATATGCTTTCTTTGACTGAAAATTGTGGAATGAACCATGTATTCTTATGAATAATAGTAACTAAAAAGGACTAAAAAGCATTAAAGTTTAGACATGGCTTAAGCTGTCAAGGCATTGCACCAAAAACAAAAGTGACCAATTTAAAGAAAAGATTACTTGCTTCTTTCCTACAACTATTCTGTGATGATACTTAACCCCTTCTATCAATCTTCCCCTCTTAAGAGTTACTCTTATTCTCAATCACCATTTTCATTCCTTCCTCAACACCCCACACAACTCACTTATTCTTCTTCTATCATTTCTTCATCCTACATTCATTCATTCATTCATTCATTCATTCATCCATGTCAGAGTATGATGGGGAAAACAACCCCCATTTTCGTCCTAGACAGCGACCTGATACGATCATACCCGACCATATTCAGCCCGAACCCATGCAACCCTGGGATTATCATCCAACTCAAATTTCACAACCAGATAGAATACAGACACGACCTCGGCCCCATTCTCAGCCACCGACTAAAGCAAGACCACCGCCAATGAGCCTACCTGGACATGATCATCAAGAGCCACTGCCACCAATGGTGCACTTTCGCCCACCAGAACATGTATATCAACAACCACCAACTCCACCTAGGCACCACCAGCCACCCAGACATTCTCGGCCGCTTGACAACCCAGTAAATCAACCAGGCCGACATTCTCACCAAGTGGATGACCCACCAGAACGCCATCCCAACCGAAATCCTCGTCCAGTAATTGGTCCACGATATCCACAAGGTTACCAGCCGAAGCCTAAGCCCCCACGACCGCATCATGGGAACTCCGATCATGCAAACTTAATGTACCCAGAGCCAGGTAGAACCAAGCCCCTCACATGGTGTGGAGCCGTTTTCTGTGTGATCCTATGGATAGTCATAATACTGGGAGGCCTCCTTGTGCTCGTTATATACCTTGTGTACCGTCCACGAACCCCACATTTTGAGATACCAAACGCGAGCCTAAATGCGGTCTATCTCGACATGGGATACCTCCTGAACGCGGATCTTACAGTCCTCGTCAACTTCACAAATCCCAACAAGAAAGTGCATGTGGAGTTCAGCTATGTGACATTGCAACTCTATTTTGAGAGGCACCTTATTGCGAATCAATACATAGAACCGTTCTCAGCTTTCAGCGGGGAAAATAAACTGGCGAGTGTAGAAATGGTAAGCAGCCAGGTTAGGCTTCCTCTAGCAGTGACACAGAAGCTGATAACACAGATACAGAGAAATAGAATCATGTTTGAAATAGATGGTATATTTCATGCAAGATCTAATTTTGGAAGTCTCCTTAAGTATTCTTACTGGTTGTATGGTCATTGCATCATTGAAATGACAGGACCTCCCAGTGGAATTACGATTTCAACTAAATGTCATACAAAAGATTGATTGCAGGATTAATTAGGCCATCAAAACTACTTTTTCATTCATCTCTTTTTTTTTTAGTTTGTAATGTTTTGGATTCAGGATTGTAATTTATTCTGCAATTCCCACCAATATGGAGCTCTAAAATTTCATGTAAATGGGCACCTAACCTCGACACTCAAGATGCCTTTATTTCTCTGTTAACACAATCGACCCGCTTCATCCAAATATTGTGTATAATTAAGGCAAGATGCAGCGAAATATGACAGTTTTCTTAAAATATTTAGAAATTCGGCATGTAAGTGTCCCACTTGGGATGGAAACTCCTTGATGTTTATGAAGTTGACACTCCCTCCTCGTCGACAATATAATCCTGACTGAGCCTACACACAGTTATTTAATTTCCCTCTGCCCATCTGTAGACTGTAGCAGTCCCATGGCCACCATACGTATCACAGTCGAGTTGTGCTGCTACTTTCACCGCTCTTGTCTAATCTGTCAAGCTTCTCCATTCTATGAGGCCAACGTGTCTTCGGTCTTCCAACCTTCAAAATAGATTCAGTGCTATGTCCTCCTTGGATTTCAGCTTTACCACTTATTATCACATTGCTTGCTTTCCCTCTTCTAACTTTTTGCTTAAAGAGAAGATATCCGTGTGATTATACATCATACAGAAACATGACCGACTAACATGCATCCTAGAAAAGCTTTAATATACAATTGTTCATTCATAACATGACTCGATAGTAACCCAAATCCACCCGACCTGATCTTGATCCACATAAATCCAAACCTACCCGAACCTAATTTTGACCTGTCACAAACCGAATCCATATGACATGATCCCCTTAACCAGACTCATAACCCCTAAATGACCTGATTTCCACCTCTAATCAAGTTACTCGCTCCGAAATGATGCAAACTTGTCTAAACAATCTTGTGAAATCTCATCTTTTAATCGAATAATTTATTTTTCACGTAACTTAACATGCAACCCGATCCACTGGCTCCAAGTTTATAGAACATGGTTCCTCATGGATACAATGAATCTCTGAGGGGTTCGGTTTTTGACTTGCTACTTTTTCGCACCTGGAATATCTCAACTTAGAATTGTTTTAGTTTCATTACACTATTAACAGTCTAACCAGAAAAATTTCAAGAACCAGCTGAAACTTCGTTTCATGAGCTAAAATTGTCGAGACTGTTATTTAGTTTAACTAGTAGCAATCATTTATACAACCTTGGATTGCATATAATACCACCAAAAAAAATGTACAAGCGTACTCTACAAATAAAGGGTACAAGTACATCCACGTTGATTACAGTATAAATTTGCGTTGATTACAGTACAAATACAGTACATTAAAGTTTATTTGAGCGCCGTGATGATGACAGTACATTACAAGTACATCCCACGTTGATTACGGTACAAATACAGTATACATTTACCCCTACCCAGTGTCCCGTGGCCGAAGCAAATAAGGCCGTGGAAATAGGGGTGACCCACAGCTATGTGGAAGACTAAATGGAGAGGAAATTATAACTAACAATTTGTGGTCAGTAATTTTGCCTATATGAATTATGCTGTGAGCTCCGTTGATATTGATATTGCTGCTGCCCGTCATGTGAATTGAAATCAGCATTATGTGATAGCAACGTGGTTTTAAGCCGCCATCCTTCAGGTTCTTCAAGGAATCTATTTGATTCGATATAATCTTCAAGCCTCGTCACCACCGAATTAATTCGTGAGTTCCCAATAGCCTTTAGTTTATGCACAAACTCCCGTGATATGGCCGTTAATACCTTCCGGAATTGATCCTTGTATTTCTTGTGAAGCGCAAATCCTGCCATCTAAATATAAAATCAACCGATATTAAAAAATTTATCCAGAAAGTGTCTCTTAGCGTTGATAGAAGTTAAAAAAAGGTTATGGTCAAAATATTTATCCAAGACTCGGTATATATATATAAGCTTGGTTTTTTGTTCTGTCTCGAGTGATTTATTACGTTTTTTGCCGAGTGAAATAACTGGTTACAAAATTCCTAAACTCAAGCTAAAACAACATTATACGTGTAAAAACAAAAACAAAAACAAATCGACATAACCCCATTATGACAGTTACTTTATTTAACAGCATAAAATCGAAATTCCATGATCTAACAGTAAAATCCAAGTATGAAGATATCAACTAATGAAGATATTAGAATTAATCAGGTGACTTACTCTTAAGAATGCCTCGAGGGCGACGGCCGTGAACACATTAGCAGGCAGCGCGTTCAAAAACCGTGCAAGCCACGTCCAACCTTCTTCCAAACCATGCATATTCTGGACACCTTGAGCTTCCGTCTACAAAAAATATTGTAATATGTTTGCTTAAATTGACAGAATAGAAACTTCGAAGATTTCAACTAAACCGCTTAAATTGACAGAATAGAAACTTCGAAGATTTCAACTAAACCACACCCCTTCCATCTCCTGTCATCTATAAGCATTCTTAAAAAATACTCCCTCCCATCACATGTGTTATTCCCACTTTTCTTATGGGGATAATTTCATTTCTTCTCCCCATTTCTTTTCTTTCCTTGAGCAAGTACTTCTTTTATGGCAAAATTAATACTTTACTTAGTAAGTCTCGTATATTTACATGTTATACCATTGTTAGACCTCACACCATAGTTCCTGATTAAAATTATCACCTTGATCATACCCAATTAAAAAAATAATACATCCAATTAACATACCCCTCTCACCTATCCCCCAGCCACATCCTTAACAGCCAACCAGCACCAGCACCAGCACACTCGTCAAACCACAACCAACCAACCAACCACCACCGTCTCCAAATTAATACCTAAGTTGTTGTGCCCGAAAAATATGGGGAAAGAGTAACAAAGATTATGTCAACCTGAACTAGGGCTCCGTATAGTTTCATGTACGATCTCAAACGTTCCAGATACTGGTCCATCGTCTCCAAATTTCCATCTTCTTCCCGGAAGCCAATGGCTTTAAAATATCTTTGTTTAGTTTGAAAGGCAGCCTGAAGTGCAGAGACAAACAACCACATTAGTTAATCAACAATTGCAAGCACTTGCATTGTTCAAAAACACCTTGTTAGGAATGGCGCCTCCGTGTAATATGGCTACTTTAGTTGCTGAGTAATAAAATCTAAGTCCCTTCTCTTCTAGGCTATTTTTTTGAGAATTTGTTTTCATAAGAAACAGTATGACTGTACGTAGGAGGGATCCAATTAGGCCTTTTATGTATGTTAAACCATGAAAACGGGTCTGGGCCACACCCAGAAGGAGGAGAGTGAGAGAGCCTCACAAGCCCAAGGAGGTTCCATCCTAAAACTAATTGGTGATAGGAGGTAAACTCTCCTCATTTTATCAATGTCACATGTAGGTAAATTACAAATAGGAGTTCTTAACAATGTATAATATATACAGTTGTTAAAAAAAACAATGTATAATATATACGTATTACAGAACCTCAACAAGGAACTTTGAACAACTAATGGAGATACAAAGATAACGCGGATAAGTAAGTTCCAAAAAGAGAACACCCAATGTGTCCACGAGAGGAGAGGGATATTGGCCCGACTCTTCCACCTGCTCACAATGGGAACGAGAAGGCAGAACACGGAGGCAACCTGAAATATTTACCTCTGAGTAGGTTAAATGCTTCGGAACAGTATACATACAAGCTTTATGAAACTCGGCAAGAAGGGAGTTCATGACAGCTGGCACCTGAATGAATAACAAGTATAGCATAAATCGTAGAAGTACAAAGCAAAATCCAAATCAAGAAAATTGTAGAATCCAAATGAATCTGTGACAACTCGACAACCTGAACTACCCCAATCCCAAAAGCATATGAAAAGTTGAAAATCTATAAGACTATAATGGGATCTTTGCCTAGAATAAAGCATGGCATTTGGCTCGCGGGTCAGCTTCAAATGTGAGCCATGTTATTTTTGCCTGAATAACAGTTAGATAGCTGCGCAAGCTTTTACATAACCTCGTCAACAGATGCGAGGAAATATTTGAAAGTAAAAATCATGGGAAAAGAAGTCTTCATCAAAAATCTTATATTTACATCTGAACTAGTCAATTAGGGCAGTGAGTTGAAACAAATCTGCTGTCATACATCATTTCCCCCTCTTCCCACAATGTTATTGAATCCTAAAATCACTCAGGTCTACAAATGTGTTACATTGCTGTGTTTCATCAATAACAAAGACAACATTACCACAATGGCGGGGTAGGCGGGATCGGATGTATGCATAAAGCATATACAGGTTGTTTCTGAATGAGCCGTAGCGAAAATTGCGCCGGCAATTGCATCAAATCACTATTACTTGTTACTTCATACTTCACAGGAAAAGACGTTGAAAAACTTAAATCATCGACAAGAAAAGCAATCATTATGGCGTACCTGTGCACTAACATAAACTATCACATGGCCACATGCAAAGGCAGAAGAGTTGAAGTTTGAATTTGGCGTCTCATATATAGAGATAACCTGCAGAGTAAACATGACAAGTAGACCAGCATATGTACATCAATTACAAGATACAATGATAGATAAGAAACATAAACCACAGCAGTTTCCAGATTGTACAGGACATCAGAAAGCTAAGTCAAATAGCTAGTGGGTTTGAGAATTGAGAGTACTAGACCTGGCAAACGGGTCAACAAGGTCAGGTTCAAGTTGGATCATTTTAGGACGGGTCTTCACAGGTCTGTCATATATTCGGGTCAAATCAGGTTGGGGGTATCATTTCGGGTTTTGGGTCTGTTTTAGGTGTGTTATTACAGGTCTTTTCGTATTCAGGCCATCAGGGTAGAAACCGCTTAGAATTTTGTCATGTTTGGGTCATTGATTAAGAAGACTTTTGCAAGTTTTTTTTGTTTAAAAAAGAGTTTTTGTATAATTATATATATCTAATAAGTGTTTTACAATTGATCTTCTCTTTTATTATAGATAATACTAAATGTGAATTCAAATTAGCTTCGACTCGGGGTTGTATCGAGTCAGGTAACTTCGGATCGGATCAACTACTGGCCCAGCAAAGATCGGATTAAGTCTGGGTGGGCTGGGTCAATTCGGGTTTTGGGTCATATTCATGTTCTTCAATATGGATCTCCGGCTCAGCTTTTCGGGCCGGGTTGGTTTTGCCAAGTCTAGTCGAGACCACAATACAGTCTCTATATGTTTCCCGTCTCATTGAAGTTATCGAAGTTAATTTGATATTCCTTTACAAGGTGCATCAGCGTAGTTATGTAATTTCAGGTTTCTCTTCGGAAGATTCCACATTTCCACTAGCATAAATCAGATGCAAAGTTTTAAGTTTTCATACACTCAACAGCATGATGGAAGTACAATGTCTACATTGATGACAGCAAACAAAGCAGCCCGGTAGAAAATAGATGGTATCGCAAATTCCTAAACATATTCGGCAAAAGTATGTCAATGCGTAGTATCTCTCAAGCTAAAACCGAAACCTGTCTCAAAATTATGTGTGCAAATAAGAAACATACAAAATAGCTCGGTGGTAACAATTATATTGATGGTATAGTTAAGACTAGTTTTGTCTTTACCATTATTATAAATATCTTAATTTATTAGTAATAATTCGCCTGCTTCAGCCTTCAATCATATGCATTCTAATTTTTTAGAGTACCTAGTTCATGAACTAATAATATCAGGAATAAGACACAACATGGAGGAGAAAGTGAGCACTGAAAGACATGTATTACTCCATACAGTACCTTCTTCGCGAAAATTGCTATTGTGATAGATTGAGGAAGAGCAGGGTCGTTGAAGATTTTCAAAAATTCACTTGTTTTAGACCTGCATTCGAGAATGGCTCAGAAACGGTCCAGATAATATCAAGAGCAGAGTCCGCAGTTACTATATAAGTTATGACACCACTTAAATAGAATTCCTCAACTCTGTCATTTTTCAGCAGAAGTTTCCACCGTAAGAATAATGTTTCAGCAATTCCAGCATTACTAGAGTGAGAAATCACTTCACTCACTTAGGAGTACCAACCAAATTCATTTAGTGGAAACTAATAAGAATACCAGATTTTCACCTATCCTGCAAAGCTATAGTGCTCTACATTCATTTCAAGATATTTAACCATCTAAACTTTAAAAAAAATTGTCAGCATATTTCAACTTCCCACGCTAAAACAGAGATGAACAGCAGTCGATTCATGAGGGTGTCCATTACAAGCTCAAAATTCATGAACAGAAAGTATAATGACTATTATCAATATCCCACACGTCCATCACTCCATCCTCACCAGAGACACTAATTTCTTCCATTATCTAAAACATCTTCTCGACAGAAATCTATGATGTCTTACCATCCCCGAGTAACATTCTCTCATAACCTCCCTTTCTCAGCTGAGATAAGTTACTGATAATGGAGCTTTAACATCTCCCATTCGACCAAAACATAAGGAAATACAGTAAATTTGCCCTCGTAGCCATCCCATAAAACCCTTGAACCACAATAACATGAGATGCAGTTTCACATGACAAGGAACTTTGATAAGTTGATAGCCAACAAACTGGGGCAATTTATACCCCCCACATCGATGAGACTCAACAAGCAGATAGGTGATGAAGACCTGTGCAACATTTTCCTTCCACTTGCATAAACAGAAAGGAAACTTACACTACATTTTCCACTGATCCACTTATTTGTTTAATACGCCGAGCAATTTCCCGTTCTTTTGGCCGCAAGTCCTGTCCATATATTAAACGTAATAAGCTTCTGTGATACACATACATGATAAATCAAGAAAAGAACTCCACAATTATAACATCTTCAAGGTAGAGGTTCTGCCTAAGGGAAGAAGAAGTGGAACTGGATAAAAGGCATTCTCTAGAGCGCACGGTAAGTCACAAAAATCCAGACTCATAAAAAAGGTAAAAGAAAGAAACTACATGCAAGCTTAGAGTGGCCAGAAGATTATATTCTATCTGTATTGGGGAAAGAATGTTAGATGGCATAATTTCTCAGCGACATCCAATGCATAGCAGGTTTTCTTGTGGATTTGGTTCTCTTCCTTCCAACACGGTCACCTTAGGAATAAAAACTCGCATGGCGCAGGTAGAACTAACCAAATCACAGAAATAAGATTAAAAGAAAAAAGAACTAACAGGGAGACAGAACTTACAGTTGTAGACACCATACTCCAACAATTTAGATAGCAATGAAGCCCAAGTGCTATAACACAGTTCTAAACCTTAAGAATAGTTTCAGACATGTCTAACACCAAAAGAACTTAACATTGAAAGCTCATGATTCTCTCCTACAACAGACCATAAGGGAAAAAACTAACAAGAAACAAAAGAATGTATCACACTGGCATTGATCTATGGCTTCTTTGCAAGCACAAGTTAGAACATATACAAAAAATAGTAGAGACAAACAACAATTTGATCAGAAGTTGATGGGAATCAACAAAGGAGCAGGCATACTGTATTGGCGCCAGACAAAAGCGAGTGGTTCCTATCCTCTAATTCCTTGTAGCTCTGAAGCCTTCTCTCCTCAAGCTTCAGAGCGTTTTCTGCTGCCCTAAGTAAGTTGCCTACAATAACCAAAAAAAAACTGCTTAACCAATGCAAGACTATGACTTCAGAAAGCATAAGATGAACACCAGATAGAAGCAGCAACACACAAGCAAAGCAGCGAGTCAATGGGTAAAGGCAGATTTTTAATTATAAATTGAACTTGAAATTAACACGATTTTCTATTTTTCTACAAATATATAGGCATTAGCGGTCAAAACTGACATCGATTGACTAATAAAATCAAACTAGGGACAAAAAACTCGGGATAGATTAACTACTAAATAGGCTCATTCCCACTCAAAGAGAGTCGAAACTGCTCTGACAGTAAACAATTGGGAGGGACTAGATACCTGCTAACTGTACTCCACTTGGGACATTGACTGCAGACGAGGTTGACACTACATGTTGTGGTATTGCAGAAGCAGCTGCAGATTTTTCACTGGTCAATTTTTCAGCAGCTTCTTTAGATTTTTCTGCTTCCTCTGCAGCTTTGCTTTCTTCAGCTCTTTTTGCAGCATCACGTCTAGCCTTTAACCAAAAACATGAAGATCGTATGTAAAGATTAAACATTTACAAGTGCACCAGCAGATAACCAATCCAAACTCTGCACTGGGAAGTCATTAGATACGACAAAATAGCATCTGCAACATGCCATTCAACATGAAGCCAAGCACCTTTCCTTTTTTGAACAAGATATTTGAGCTATCTTAACAATCCTATATCTGACTCACAGTGAAAAACTATGGCAGTAAATGGAATGCTTTCAGTAGCTAAATTTCAAAAGGGCACAAGGGAGTGACGCCCATGAATGAAACCACACATGGGAGAGACGCCCATGAACAAAATGAAACAACAGTGCTGGGATGAAAAATTAGTTAAACAATGTGGGCAATGTCGATATTGTCAAGGAAATGGAATAATAGTTCTATTCTATTATCATATCTTGTTTTAGCTTTCGGAAAAGTGTGCTATTCAGTTTAGTTATTAGCTTTCATATTCTATTTATATACAATGTTTGGAAAACTAGAAACAATCTCTTGTACTATAAATACGGCTTATTATTGCCTTTATAATGAAATCAAGTTTTCAATTATACGATTTCTACAGATAGACTATATCCTAACACCCTAAATTACTAATTTCTTAATATCATTATTGAATCTTCTACGAATCATCAACATCTACCTGTAAAAGGGGTTGGCAAGGTCGGTTCCCGAGTCATGTCGGAATATGGGTCGGGGGGTCAAGTTATATGGGGTCAAAAAAAGTTGATCACGGTTTTTTCCCAAAAATTTTAAATTAAAAAATTAAACTAAATTTAGAATTAATATTTTATTTATATTCATTGGTAACTGTACATATATCGAAATAACTACAAAAACTAAGTTATTTTAATCATTGTTTTAGTATTAAATTCACTAAAGTTACATAAAATTGATTTGTTTTAATCATGTTAGTAATTTAAAGTACTAAAAATATATTTTAAATTATACGGAATATCATCTTTCATATATATACAAATATGTTAATAATATTTATGACTTATATTCACATTTAATCAAACTTATTTTTGACCCATCGGGTCTAGCAGGTTAGGTCAGGTCTCCACCCAAAATTAACGGGTCATTCCGAGGGTGAAATTTTAAGGGCCTTGACCCTGCAAAAAAATGGGTCAGTCGACTTGGGCCATATTTTGACATGTACCAAGACATCCTAAATGGCTACTATTAAACCAGATTCTTGTACTTCATATACGTAAAGAGCAAAAAATACTTCACCACTCCATCTCAGTTGTATTTTTCCTCTTATTTGTTCTTATTTCCAAACTTCCAACTAACCTCTTCTTCTTTCGCTTTCAGTTGGCGGAGTTTCTCTTCATGAAAAGCCCTCTCTTTTCTTTTGGCTTCCTCAACCGCAGCATCATCTCTTATTCTTCTTTCTTCTATTTGCGCTCGATGCTCATGATCCCTTTGAATGGCAGTCAAATGGTTATCAAGAGCTTCCGCTCTGCATTAACTGAACCAATTAGTTACAAAAAAAAACAGATCCAAAAGGCAGACAGATAATATAAAGTACAAAGACTGAAGTATAATAGTGACTGAAGTTTGGGACAAACTACTTAATGAAATCAAAAGATCTCAAGTATAACAATGTCACGGCCAAATAATCCTTCTCAATTTAAAATCAACATCCTGACATACAATCCATGTGACTCTAACACTAAACAAATGACATGGGTCACCACTAGTACATCGAAGGCAGAGAAATGGAGATGGACCCGATAAAAGAAAAGAGACGGTAAAAATAAATCAACTTACATCTTACGCTGATAATGCATGTCTAGCTTTCTATCCATCTCTCGCCTAGCTTCAATAGCTTTCTCCTCTCGAACAATAGCCGAGGCATATTTCTCCTTTTCAGCCATCAACTGTGCCTCTAATGAGGTTACTTGATTCCTTATTTCTTCCTGTCAGAATTCAAGAAGACTTCTAAGTGATTCACATGATCTAAGTTTAGGGCGCTTCACAGATCATGCCTGCTTTTGCAAAACGTCATACTTTCAACAAGACTGTGAGTTATGTGACTCTGTGAGTCAAAACAGTGAAAAATGAGTATACATATAGTGTACACCCCGTTACAATTATCATAACTTGAAAGTTGTAACAGCATGGTCAATGCTAGCAGCACCAATACTGTACTATAGCTTTGTGTATTCCTTAACGATCTCGTATTTTCACATAAACTAAATGCCACAACCTGAACATAAACTTGTATATGCCTAGAAGACGTCATAGTGATTTAGTGACTGGACTGACTACAATGAACAAATTCCTTGAGCATAGAATATACATTTCAGATCAAGATATACATAATGATTAAATGATATGTCAGGTGAGCCTTCCACGAGCAGTGCAGTCGGACTGGACACCTAAAAAGTATCTCGAAAGCAAGCACAAGCACGTAACATTCAATCATAGAAGTGTGAAAATTGACAAGAAGTTGATTCTAATATGTCAGAGAAGTCGAGATCAAACCGTAACACCAAGCTTGTGCTGATGTGTTGTCTCCAGAAATGCAATTTCCGCCATACCCATTTTATTAATGGAATGAACTTGCAGTGGCTGTATTGCTTCATCATCTGAATCCTCACTTTCACTACAGAATCATACATCAGAATCATGTTATCTTAAATATAGAGCTGGCCAGTGTACACCCAAAATAATACCCGTCTTTAAAAAGACTTCACATATCTTGCTTCCATTATAAATTAGTCAATCATTGGTACCCATTTCAGGCTCCAGCCAATCTCTTAAACCCTTTTTCGAAGTGCCTCAGCTGTTCCCTCAAAATGGCAAGGACAGGGGGACATATGTACAGTTTTAACCATTTGTAAACAAAACGAAGTCGATGCTTCAACCTACTCTTTATTTTTTTTGCCTAAAGCACGGAGTGTAACTGTGTAATGCAAGATTCTATATTGCATACCCAATCACTTTTCGGAAGAAGGTACAGTCATGCATAACAATTAACAAGTACTCCGTCATAATATAAAAATAAATAAAAACTATGCAGGTTGAAAAACAAAACAAAACCTGGTATAAATATGATTACAGCCAAAACAGGCGGCTGGCACCAAGTCCGTAGAGTTTTTCTCTTGATCAGAATCATCGAAATCAAAATCAGTGACTTGCATTATAAAGGCCTTGTTTTGGTTAATCTCCCTCTTTGCAAATCCGCGAGTTTCTCTAGACCGTGATAAAAAGGAGGAGCTCACTCAAAGTCAAATCAGTAAAAACATAAGAAAAATGTGGAAAAGCAGTGAATAAAAAAGAATGAAAAAAGAGTTACCGCGAGAGTGATTTAGTAAAAGGCGTAGGAGCTAAAGGAGAGTTAGAGGGAGTGAGGCGGGCTTGCAACGAGTTCAACTCGGATAAAAGGTCAGTAAAACTCCAATTAGGGTTAGGATCAAGGGACAATCCATTGACACTCTTGGGAAATGGAGGATCCAATATTATCATCCCTAATAATTAATTCAATTCAAAAGCAATGGAACTATTACTATGATTATATGCAAACAAGAAATTTAAGCGGTAAGAAGATATTATTATTATTGTAATTAAGTACAAATAATTGGTCCGCATGTTGCATACAAACCCAATACAAAGAGGCTTACTTGAGAAGGAGAAGCTTAAGTGTCTCCGGCGAGGAGGGAGGATGACGGAGGCTGTGCTGAAGCTTTGGTGTCAATCCTTCTGCGTTCTGCGTTCTGCGTTTTGCGTTTTGCGTTTTGGAGAGTACTCGGGCTATTTCGTTCGCGCATGGGTTTGAATTTAGAATTACAAATTTCTCCATCTCAAGTCAAACTTGCTGTATTTATTTTAAGTTAACTACACTACCCAAGCTTGTTTAGCAAGCTTATGGGCTACATTATTTAGTGGGCGTGGGATAAAACTAAAGCAAAGACCGTGAAAGTAAGGAAAAATAGTTTCCACATCACTTATGATGCCAATGACCTGATGCTGACGATGCTCCACTCCTGCAATTTGGTATAAGACCGTAAGGCAATCCGACAACACATGTAGATCAGTTATTCTAGAGTAGTAAGCTCATTTGACGACCTCACGGATACCCATAGCCTTTGTTTGGCTTGCGCTCTGTGCATAAATTTGTCCCCCGTGACTGAAAACTTGATTACCCTTATCATCATATACTACCCATCTGATAGATGCGTGAGAAGGGGAAAGCCAGCTTGCATCCACTTTTATACGATAAGTGGGACATGAGTCGCCATTTCCTATTATGAAGAAAGGACAATAATTTCTAATACGCTCCTTAAGAATTGCAGAATCTTCCGTAATCCCATCTAAAGAACTATTTTGCGAGCTTTTATTGTCATCAAAAGCCTTAAGAACCGAATCTAAGGCTTTTACTTGTAATCTAAAGAAATGCTGCAACGAGAAATCAGAGTGGTTGAATATTTTTTTGCTGCGAAGAATCCAAATAGTCCAAATAACATAAATGAAAGTAGTCACTTCGCTTCCTGTATCATTAAGCGAATCAAGATACTTGATCCAATTTATAATCCAATCCTGAATCGGTAAATAAATATTACTTTCAGTTCTAATCCCCAACGAAGAGCCTGCCCATATACGGCGAGCAACCTCATAATCCAGGAATAAATGAGCCATGGTTTCTAAGGATCCCGTATCATTACAGATCGGACAAGAGTAATCCATAATAATACTTCTCTTCTTAAACTCTGCCCCGACCGGTATAGACTGTGTTATAATTTTCCATAGGAGGATTTTCCAGCCTTCCGGGATCCTTAACCGCCAAAGCTTTGATTTACAAAACTTCCTTCCAATATTGTTAATACGATCCTTATCCTTGTTTTTACCGTGTTTTTCTAAATAGAGGTGTAAAGAATAAGCATATCCACTCTTTGTTGTATAATCCCCAGTAGTTGTATGTATCCAATAAATGAAGTCTTTACTTATGGACGGACATATCGGTATCGCTTTAATTGTTTTCCCCCATAGTTCAAGAAAAAGATCATTAATAACCTCTTCATTCCATGTTAATGAAGGCAGAATGAGATCCTTTATTCTGAGATCACACATTGAGGTAGGTGGTTCAAAACCGAATCTGGTAATTCTTGGAGGAACCTCCCCATCGATCCAACTTGTGTTCCATATATTTAGATCCGAATTTGGGCTGAATTTCCAACTAATGTTGGGAATAATCATCCTTAATCCATGAATGATGCTTCTTGTTCCCCAAGATATGGAGGATCCCTTTTTAATATCCATATTGTTTATAGGAGATTCCTTTTTGAAAATCTTATTAAAGAAAATTTTACTAAGTGAAAGTTTCCTTTATCTTAAGATTTGCCAGACAATCTTACCCAATAGAGCCTGATTTACACATTGTATATTTCTAATACCTAGTCCACCCGATGATTTTGGAATACTTAAAAAAAAAAATTATTACACCAATGGAGTATCAAAGTTAAAAATATGTCCTAATATTAATATTTTAACTAATTAATTTATATACTCTAAATCATGTAAATGAAGATTTAATAAAGATTTAAAGATTGCATTTTATAATTTTTCTTTTTTCTCTTGTTTGTGTTTTTAATTTGATTGTGATGGGTATCAAACCATCAACTATCAATATCATACTTATGGAGCTAATTTGTTATAAGTGACATTTAAGGGGTTGATTTACAGTTACACATAATACATAGTTATTGTGGTAATTTGCTACATCCTCGTTTATGTAGTGTCGTCAGTGTTGGTACGGAAATTTTATTGAAGCGCTGAAAATAATATAAAATAAAGATTTAATTAACAATTACTCCCTTATACATATCACTTTTCTAAATTACTCCCTTTTATAAACTTATTTAAAATTACTCTCATATCTTTTACTTAGATTAAAAATTGCACCCAAAATGTATCTCCGATGACTTTTTACGTCAATTTAGAAATTTTCAGATTATAAGCCAAAATTCATGACAAAAATGCCCTTGCTTAATGTTGTTATATTTTTATGTTCTTGAACTATTCTTACTAGTTCAAGAACATAAGAATATAAAAGTTCCAAAAAAAAAACCTAATTTAAAACACATAAATTAGGGCTAAACAAAATTAAACTAGTTGTAATACAATATTTAAGTCAATTGATTGGCAAGTTATATAAAAGTTCAACATAGATACTGATAATGAAGGATTCGCAAATTATAGGTGTAGTTCAACAAAGAACAATAAGTCCATTGATTCGCAAATTATACTATAGTAAACATAGTAGAGTAAAAAACTTACAACTATAAATATTGGTAACGACTAACGATTAGGATTAACAAGCACTCTTCAATTTAGGTTGGTTTAGTAGGAGTCATTTAGGGAAAATTTAGGTACTTTTATACCTTTATTTGACTCGATTTTATGTACTTTAAGCGTCTACTTGCAAGATAGATTTGTAGAGAAAAGTTGTGAGCTTTTTATGTTTTTTAGGTTTGCCTCATTTCACGGCTTTATGTACTTTAAGTCACTTTGGGTCAAGAAAAGTTGTCAAGTCATTTCGAGTTTAGGTCACTTTGGGTAGGTTCATTTCACGGCGGCTCTATCCAATTCAATGGCAAATATACTTTAATTAGGACTATTGTGATTAACAATGAGTATCTTTCAAAATTAAATATTTATAATGGAGTTTTCCAACTAATTAACCTTTTTATCAATATATATAAATATTAATGACTTGAAACTTGTAATTTTGGGTCTTTTGGATAATTTTGGATCGGGTAAATTACGGGTCGAGTTGTTTTGGGTCGGGTCTCCTCGGGACGGATCAACATTGAGTCAAATAACGTGACAGTCACTTCAATATGAGTTTGATCGGATAATTTCAAGTTACTTTTGGGTATCAGGTCGAGTCAGATTTGTGTGATTGAGGTCGTCTATCGCAATGCATTAGCATAAGCTAGGAGGATATTGAGCTGGTATAGCTATGCACTGTTTTCTTAAGGGTAATACTCTAATATGTATACGGAGTACTTTTACTCCATCATTGGTTGCACTAATAACTAATAGTCAAAGGTTTATTTAACTCAATCACCGGATACTAGCATCAGAAGCCCTTATAGCTCAGTGGTAGAGCGTCAGTCTTGTAAACTGAAGGTCCGTAGTTCGATCCTGCGTGAGGGCATTTTGTTCAATTTTTTTTACTTTCCCTCTAATTAAACGCAATGGTCTTTCATATATTTGTATACTAGTTTTAAACCCGTGAAATTGCACGGGTATGCTATTTAAAATTTTATTACAATAAGGAATTAAAAAAATCTATGACAATTTGTATATTTAATTAATTATCTTCTTTTAAATTTAATTATATTTAGAAATAAATTTTTAAAATGAAGTAGTAAAATATCCATATTTTTTGTTTAACAATTTTAGTACGTAAACGTAATAATTGATTTATAAATTTTATTTGTAATTATCATAAATGATACACATACTTATATGGAGCATAAATTGTTAAACCTGTTTTTCATTTAGTTAAACCCATGCACGAAATAAAATAGAAATTTTGACCCGTGCATATTCAAATTGAGAATTTTGACATGTGCATATTTATCTGATATAAATTTTAAAAACCGTACCGAATATACTTCAATTTTATAATTAAAACCGTGTATTGTAATGTAAACATATATCAAAACCGTTTTTTATATTTTTGTTGTCCTCGACCACTTATGAGCTTATAAAGATACACATTTTAGGTGTATATACAGATATAAAATAAACCAAATATGGATTAATATACATTATCACCTAATACTTTTTCCGTTCAATTGCGTTTCTTACGTATTTCATTTTGAATTGTTCCGTATGATTCTTTACTTTTACATTAGCCGCTTAAATCTTTTTAAAACAATTACGTACGAAATAAATGTACATAAATCAATGGACAATATTTCTCATTGATATTTTTGTATATGCATGTTACGCAGTTTGTTAATTTTTTTAAAATTCTAATAGTTTGCCCTACTTTAATATTTTTGCCGTATTTTTTACTCCAAGTAAATACTCGTTGATGATTGGTCGAAATTCAGATATGAGAGGATATTTAATTCATTATTATATATATCGAATTAATATAAGTAAATTGAATTTTATACTTAAAAATTAAAGTCATTTGTCAGACAGTACCTAACATTTAGCCCTCTTTGTAAAGAACTACCTAAAGTTTTTTTTTTGTGAAACACTACCTATATTTTACTATCCTTTGTTAATCACTACCATTTAACGATTCTGTTAAATATTCCGTCACTGTGGGACTTTTGTCACATGCGGCTTAATTTTGCTTTTATTAAAACCATTAGTCTTGTATTATTTTATTATTATTTGCAATCAACTATCTAGAACCCTACCTCCGTCTTTTTTTTCCCTTTCTCTGCATAACACTCCAACTTCCCCTTCATCTTCACTTTCTCCAAGTAAAAAAGTAAACATTGACAACAACAAAGTGGCAACAAAGGTAAGTAAACAATCTAATTATACTTTGATCCACTAAATCAAATTATTTAATACTAGTTGATTTGTCCTTGAATATTTGAAAGGCCTAATTTTTAATTTGGCATGTTCTAATATATTGTTTTTTTAATTTTTTTGTCTTCTTTATGTCATTATTAGCTTGTCAATATGCATTTTGGTTTTAATTGAATCAAATTACTGCTTAATCCAAATGGCTCATGATTGAATCTAATTATTGCTTGTTAATATGTACTTGGATTTAATTGAATCAACTACTACATACATTTTTCTATTTAATTATTGCCTTTTATACTAGAGCATTTTCCAGAAATTTCTAGTTTTGTATGTTTTACTAATACAGTGTATTGTTAATTTGTTTAGAACCATGGGAAGCTTTGCACAAAGCTTTGCCAACAAATCACAATCTAGCAAATATAAGGCTAACATAAGAGTATGGCATGGGGGAAAATTTGAGACAAAAAGATTCAAAACAGAATATGTAAGTGGGGCTTTGTATATGAAATTGGAGATGGATGAGATTTGCTACTTTAATTTGGCTGACATAGTTAAGTCTTCTTTGAAATATGATGATGTGGGTGAACTATGGTGTAGGAGGAAAGGACTAAGTTTGTTTGCTGGCAGGAAGAGAATCATTAATGACAAAGACATTGAAATTTTAATGGAAAGTAAGGACAATAATGGGTTTGTAGATCTTTATGTGGTCCATCCTATAGGGGAAAAAACAATGGTGGATACTGCCACCATTGAAAGCTCATTTAATCCAAATATGATAGGGTCTATTAATTCTCCTACTTTAAGTGTACAAAGTCCAATCCCCCCTACAGTTTCTACAACAACCACACCACACATATCTTCATCCCAACAAAAAAAAAGACTACCTGACTCATCTACTAGACCATCCAAACTTCAACCAAGAAAAAATAAATTTCTACAAGATAAGGGGAAAGAAAGGGTTGAAGAAACACAGGTAACAATTTATAACAACCTTGAGAAAAATGTGGAGCAAAGAGTTGAGAATGAATATGAGGATTCTGAGGAAGATAGTGACCCCGATGTTATTTTAGGTGAATCTGACTTTGATGATGAAGATGATGATGACATCTTTATACATAATGTTGATGATGATGTCTCTGATGAGGTAGGGAGGGAGCTATTTCAGCTGTACAGCTCACAATGGGAGGAAGATGATGCCATTTATGTGCAAGAGGATGAAGGTGAGGATGATGGGGATTTGGAGGATGATGATGAAGTGATTTCGGATGAAGATGAGCTTCTTAGTCAACATGGATCTGATGATGAAGGTGAGCAATGTCCTGTGTTCAACCCTTCTACTGACTTTCTACGACCAATAGTTTTGAAACTAGGGTTAAAATTCCCTAGTACTAAAGTGTTTAGAAAAGCCTTGAGGTTTCATGCTATTGAAAACGGGTACGACTATTATTTTCTACACAATGGGTCTGCGAGAGTAGATGTATATTGTAAGCACAGATGCAATTGTGAGTGGGTGAAAAAAAGGGCAAAGCTGGGGACTTGTATATGTGGTAGTAAAAAGAAGTGTAGGTTCAAAGTTAATGCTACAACTGTGACTGGTGAGAACACATTTCAGATCATGGGTCTCAGGTTGAAACATGTTTGTGGGTGGACTGATATTAATTCCAAGGTGACATCTGAGTTTCTAGCCGAAAAATATTTGGATTACTTTAGACTTGACAATGAGTGGAAGGTGTCAATTTTTCAAGACAAAATTATGCAAGACCTTGGTGTTGAAGTAGGATATTATAAAGCTTATTATGCCAAAGAAAGAGCTTTGAAAATGATCCATGGAGAGGCATCCGAGGAATACAAAAGGGTGTGGGATTATGCTGTAACAGTTAAGAAGTATAATCAAGGGAGTTCTGTATTTATACAACTGGGAAACATAGAAAGGCCCCCCCTGTGTTTCAAAGAATGTATATGTGCTTTAAGGCATGTATAGATGGTTTTATTTTTGGATGTAGACCCATTTTAGGGGTCGATGGTTGTCATTTAAAGGGCTCTCATCCGGGCATACTTCTCACTGCTGTTGGTAAGGATGGGAACGGCAACATCTACCCTCTTGCTTGGGCTGTTGTTGAAGTGGAGAACACCCACACTTGGACATGGTTTTTGGAACTACTGATGAAGGATATTGATGCAGTGTCCAACAACATTACATTTATTTCAGATAGACAAAAGGTATTAGTTATCATTGATCAATTCACATTGTTTCCGTTCTTTAATTGCATCCAAGACTTTTTTGTTTTGTATTTTTCAGGGTCTGTTGGAGGCATTTAGTAGAGTGGTGCCTACTGCAGATATCAGATTCTGTTGTAGGCATATTTGGAGCAATTTCAAGCAAACATACCCTGGAGAAGCATACAAGCAAGTTTTCTGGAAAGCCGCAAGAGCATACACCAAGGTAACCATTTTTATACGCTTCATTATCATAACTTGCTGGTATTTTCAGCACATATTTATGATTTGATCATTTTCTTCCTTGTGCATGAAATAGGATGAGTATGAAAAGCATATGGAGGTTATAAAATCCATGTCAGAAAATGCCTTTGTTTATCTGACATCAATACCGACTACTAGTTGGTGTAGGCATGCCTTTTCCACTAAATGCAAATCTTCTATGCTCTTGAATAATTGTTGCGAGAGTTTTAACAACGTATTAAGGAAATGTAGAGATAAGCCTATTCTTTCATTGATGGAGTGGATAAGGAGGTATACCATGAAAAGGATGTTTTCTAAGCGAGAGGGGATTCAGAAGTATGAGGGTACTATTATGCCAGCTGCTGCAAAACAGTTGGAGCTTGCTTGTAAGGAGAGTAGATACTGTAAAGTGTTACAATCCGATACATTCTTGTTTGAGGTTGAGCTGCATGAGCAAAGGCATGTTGTGAACTTAGAAACAAGGACTTGTGACTGCTTTAAATGGGAATTGACTGGTATTCCTTGTACTCATGCATTTGGGTCCATAATAAAAAAAAGGTTAGATCCCGAGTCATATGTCGATCAAGCTTATACCAAAGAGTTTTACATGAAAGCATATGCTCCCTCGATCAAACCTTTACCTGGACCAAAACAGTGGGAAAAGACCGAAACCCCTCAACCAAATCCTCCACCTTTTAGAAAAATGCCCGGCAAACCAAGTTTAAAAAAGAGGAGGAAAGAAGCAGGGGAGAACGAAGAAAGGAAACTTGTGAAGAAAAGGAACACTAGGAAAACTTGTGGTAATTGTGGTAAGGTTGGACATAATAGAAAAGGTTGTAAAAGTCCAACTATACAACACCCACAACCAAGGAAGAATAGGAAAACAAGCAAAAACACTCAGGCTATGCAGGTATGATTATGATGCATAATTCTAATTGAAATTGATATTGCTCTTATGTTTGTATTGTAATGGGTTTGTCATTGTTGTATAGGATGAAATGTCTTTGACACAATCACATCCAACATGCAGTCAATCAACAAGCAATGTTCCATCTACAACAAATCCTACTGTTACTGCCACCTCAACTATTGCAACTACTGCTACGGCTTCAAATAACGCAACTATTATTGCTGCCTCAACTAGTGCTTGCTAAAGATGTTACTCAAGTTATCTTGAAGAGAATCTTACATCGTAGGTGATATCAATATCGTTTTGGGCTTGGGTTGTAATATGTTGGTACATGAACAATGTACTTGTAATGATGTACTCGGATACTTTATGAACTTAGATGGTTGTAATATTTTGGTAACTTTTGTAACATGAAGACAAATCCCGGTTAAAGGGCCGATATTTTGTAAGCCGGGTGAACAATGTATCTCAACTCCTCTTTAACAAATATATGGGAAAAAAAATATTTGTTTCAACAATCTTTTAGAACTCAGAAACTTCTTTCATTGCAAATCTTCAACTGATACAACCTAAGTTCGAAATAAAACTAACATAGTAACTTAACAATTGAAACACAAAACATATCCATAGTCATTCGATAATAATAAGACATTACACAACTACTACATCACCTTAATTTACCATACAAAACTATGACTAACACAAATATTGTGCCTAATATCATTTTTATCTTCTTTTTTTCCTTCTTCAACACCTCCACTTCACTAATCAATTCACAACATCTACTCTTCCAATTATCTTTTTCAACATCAACTTTCATGGACTTTTTCACTTCATTTCTCAAACACCTATTTTCATTCAACAATTGGTTAATGAGTTGTCTCTGCCACTCACTTGAGCCTTCATCAAGCCATTTAAAAAATCTGCAACCACGCATATCTGTGTCAGGATTGTAAAACTTACAAGCAACAAACCTTCTCCCTGGATTTTGAAAGGTCCATGAAGTTCGTTCTGCAACTGGGATTCCACAATGGCATTTATGCCTTTGTGAGGAACTACTAGACATTCTTAATGAGGGAGAGTAAGTAAGTATTGTGGAGGAAAGAGAGAATATGAAATGTTCTAGAAAATAGAAGGATTGAAGGTATAAATAAAGTAAGATAAGGAGGGAAAAAGTGGAGGGAAAAAATGGCAGGGGAAAATAAATGGAGGGAAGAAAAGGAGGGAACCAGATTTAGAGTAGAAAAACACGTGACAGATATTCCACAGTGACGGAATTTTTAACAGAGTCGTTAAATGGTAGTGTTTAACAAAGGTTAGTAAAATATAGGTAGTGTTTCACAAAAAAAAAAACTTTAGGTAGTTCTTTACAAAGAGGGCTAAATGTTAGGTAGTGTCTGACAAATGACTCTAAAAATTAAGAGTTTATTTTGTGTGTATCCTAACTCCTAATCCTAACATCTTAAAAAGCCCCAACCCCTCCCAATGTAGCTAAAAAACAGTAACCCTAATTTGCCCTGTCTTCATTCTCGATTTCTCCCTTTCATCCCTGCCCTCCGTTCATTTCCAATCATCCTCTTCTCACCTGCTACCCTAAACTCTTACACGGTGCATATCATCATCATCTATTTCCCTCATTTTCCACCTTGCTCCTCAACTAGCGTCTCATACAATCTCATCACCGCTTAGCCATATCTCACATTTTCATTTTTGTACTATACAAGTTAGCCCTGTCGATTTGCGCTTCACCTTCCCGAATCGGACTTTCATGATCCGACCTGGAGCTCGGCTAACAGTCTTGTCCAAGGTATAATGATACTGCTACTGCTATTACTATTATTGTTGTTATTCTACAACTACTTACTACTACTACTACTACTACTTCTATTAACTTTTCCAGATTGCTTAAGGATAATCCTTCTCTTCTTAATGAAAGAAATCATGTGGTATTCATCTTTCTTTCTTTACTATTTTTTTTGTTTTATTTTGTAATTTTTTATTTTTGGTGAAATTTGTGATGTGGGTATTGATTGTTTTGAGAAATTAGAAATGGGTTTTAGTTTTTGTAGGAATTGGAGAAATGGGTATTTTTTTTGTAATGTAATTTGCTTAATTTTGTGTTACAAATATTTGGTTTTTAGTGAAATTTGTGATGTGGGTACCTGATCTTCCGTCTGGTTATATATTGGTAAGGATTTACAGGTTTCTCATGTTTTTCATGTTTGGTCTTATATATTTGTATTGTCACCCTCTTTCACCCTTTTTCATTTGTTCCTGATCTTCTTAAATGTTTGGTCTTATATATTTGTACGGATCTACAGGTTTCTCATGTTTTTCCTTTTATTTACATCTTTTCCCATGGTTAATTTACATCTTTCTCCTTTTGGTTTGCATGTTTGCTCTTATATACATGTAAATAAGAGCATGAATCAAATACTTGATGAATTTACAACTTTAATCAATTTACAACTTTGATTACCTTTAATCAAATAAGAGCATGAATCAAATATTTGATTACCTTTGATTACCTTGTAAACCAGTTGCTACTTGCTCTTATATACATGATGAATTTACATCTTTAATCATAAGTATTTGATTACCTTTGATTAAAGTACCCTTAACTATTGATTGAGAGAAGGAGGGGGTACTAAACTAAAACGTTACAGTTGAATTGATTAGTTTTGATGTTTAATGCCTCTCTCACGTTATTTAGCTGTAGTTTGTAGACTGATGTGTGATTAATTGTTGTCTGTAGGCAATACTGTCTATGATTATTTGTTACCGCGTTGGAATGATTAGATTTGATGTTTGCTGTTTTTCCTCTCCCCAGTTTTGTTGTGCATTTTGTGTGTGATACCGACATTCATTTCTAGAATTATGTATTTTAATTGTTGCTAACAATAAGAAAATAATGTGTCTTATCATTAATATGCAGGCAATTATGAAGGGTACGCACACGAGGACCGTCAGGTCATGTGCCCTAAAAAACCCCAACCCCTCCTCCCACTGTAGCTAAAAAACAGTAACCCTAATTTGCCCTGTCTTCATTCTCGATTTCTCCCTTTCATCCCTGCCCTCCGTTCATTTCCAATCATCCTCTTCTCACCTGCTACCCTAAACTCTTACACGGTGCATATCATCATCATCTATTTCCCTCATTTTCCACCTTGCTCCTCAACTAGCGTCTCATACAATCTCATCACCGCTTAGCCATATCTCACATTTTCATTTTTGTACTATACAAGTTAGCCCTGTCGATTTGCGCTTCACCTTCCCGAATTGGACTTTCATGATCCGACCTGGAGCTCGGCTAACAGTCTTGTCCAAGGTATAATGATACTGCTACTACTGCTATTACTATTATTGTTGTTATTCTACAACTACTTACTACTACTACTACTACTTCTATTAACTTTTCCAGATTGCTTAAGGATAATCCTTCTCTTCTTAATGAAAGAAATCATGTGGTATTCATCTTTCTTTCTTTACTTTTTTTGTTGTTTTATTTTGTAATTTTTTATTTTTGGTGAAATTTGTGATGTGGGTATTGATTGTTTTGAGAAATTAGAAATGGGTTTTAGTTTTTGTAGGAATTGGAGAAATGGGTATTTTTTTGTAATGTAATTTGCTTAATTTTGTGTTACAAATATTTGGTTTTTAGTGAAATTTGTGATGTGGGTACCTGATCTTCCGTCTGGTTATATATTGGTAAGGATTTACAGGTTTCTCATGTTTTTCATGTTTGGTCTTATATATTTGTACTGTCACCCTCTTTCACCCTTTTTCATTTGTACTGTCACCCTCTTTCACCCTTTTTCATTTGTTCCTGATCTTCTTAAATGTTTGGTCTTATATATTTGTACGGATCTACAGGTTTCTCATGTTTTTCCTTCTATTTACATCTTTTCCCATGGTTAATTTACATCTTTCTCCGTTTGGTTTGCATGTTTGCTCTTATATACATGTAAATAAGAGCATGAATCAAATACTTGATGAATTTACAACTTTAATCAATTTACAACTTTGATTACCTTTAATCAAATAAGAGCATGAATCAAATATTTGATTACCTTTGATTACCTTGTAAACCAGTTGCTACTTGCTCTTATATACATGATGAATTTACATCTTTAATCATAAGTATTTGATTACCTTTGATTAAAGTACCCTTAACTATTGATTGAGAGAAGGAGGGGGTACTAAACTAAAACGTTACAGTTGAATTGATTAGTTTTGATGTTTAATGCCTCTCTCACGTTATTTAGCTGTAGTTTGTAGACTGATGTGTGATTAATTGTTGTCTGTAGGCAATACTGTCTATGATTATTTGTTACCGCGTTGGAATGATTAGATTTGATGTTTGCTGTTTTTCCTCTCCCCAGTTTTGTTGTGCATTTTGTGTGTGATACCGACATTCATTTCTAGAATTATGTATTTTAATTGTTGCTAACAATAAGAAAATAATGTGTCTTATCATTAATATGCAGGCAATTATGAAGGGTACGCACACGAGGACCGTCAGGTCATGTGCCCTAAAAAACCCCAACCCCTCCTCCCACTGTAGCTAAAAAACAGTAACCCTAATTTGCCCTGTCTTCATTCTCGATTTCTCCCTTTCATCCCTGCCCTCCGTTCATTTCCAATCATCCTCTTCTCACCTGCTACCCTAAACTCTTACACGGTGCATATCATCATCATCTATTTCCCTCATTTTCCACCTTGCTCCTCAACTAGCGTCTCATACAATCTCATCACCGCTTAGCCATATCTCACATTTTCATTTTTGTACTATACAAGTTAGCCCTGTCGATTTGCGCTTCACCTTCCTGAATCGGACTTTCATGATCCGACCTGGAGCTCGGCTAACAGTCTTGTCCAAGGTATAATGATACTGCTACTGCTATTACTATTATTGTTGTTATTCTACAACTACTTACTACTACTACTACTACTACTTCTATTAACTTTTCCAGATTGCTTAAGGATAATCCTTCTCTTCTTAATGAAAGAAATCATGTGGTATTCATCTTTCTTTCTTTACTTTTTTTGTTGTTTTATTTTGTAATTTTTTATTTTTGGTGAAATTTGTGATGTGGGTATTGATTGTTTTGAGAAATTAGAAATGGGTTTTAGTTTTTGTAGGAATTGGAGACATGGGTATTTTTTTGTAATGTAATTTGCTTAATTTTGTGTTACAAATATTTGGTTTTTAGTGAAATTTGTGATGTGGGTACCTGATCTTCCGTCTGGTTATATATTGGTAAGGATTTACAGGTTTCTCATGTTTTTCATGTTTGGTCTTATATATTTGTACTGTCACCCTCTTTCACCCTTTTTCATTTGTTCCTGATCTTCTTAAATGTTTGGTCTTATATATTTGTACGGATCTACAGGTTTCTCATGTTTTTCCTTCTATTTACATCTTTTCCCATGGTTAATTTACATCTTTCTCCGTTTGGTTTGCATGTTTGCTCTTATATACATGTAAATAAGAGCATGAATCAAATACTTGATGAATTTACAACTTTAATCAATTTACAACTTTGATTACCTTTAATCAAATAAGAGCATGAATCAAATATTTGATTACCTTTGATTACCTTGTAAACCAGTTGCTACTTGCTCTTATATACATGATGAATTTACAACTTTAATCATAAGTATTTGATTACCTTTGATTAAAGTACCCTTAACTATTGATTGAGAGAAGGAGGGGGTACTAAACTAAAACGTTACAGTTGAATTGATTAGTTTTGATGTTTAATGCCTCTCTCACGTTATTTAGCTGTAGTTTGTAGACTGATGTGTGATTAATTGTTGTCTGTAGGCAATACTGTCTATGATTATTTGTTACCGCGTTGGAATGATTAGATTTGATGTTTGCTGTTTTTCCTCCCCCAGTTTTGTTGTGCATTTTGTGTGTGATACCGACATTCATTTCTAGAATTATGTATTTTAATTGTTGCTAACAATAAGAAAATAATGTGTCTTATCATTAATATGCAGGCAATTATGAAGGGTACGCACACGAGGACCGTCAGGTCATGTGCCCGGTCCCCTTCTGGTAAAATGATGACTACTGCCAGTTTTGATGCCACTACTGATGTCTTGGAAAACATTGGTGGTGATTACGAGTGCGTCTCTACTTTGGAGGTATACATAACACGAAACATATAGTATCCTCTTTTCATTCTTTCCAAACTTTCAAATCTGCTTTCTACTTGATTTTGTGTGGGAC